>VWZD01004834.1:328223-379870 GCA_013396695.1 Sakesphorus luctuosus | reverse complement strand
TAACAGAGGTCTGGCATCCTCCCAAAGTGGAGGGGCCTGAAAGAAAAATGCCTGGAGGTGAATGGCACCTGTGGATAGGCAGCACTTCTAGAAGAATCTCCTTAAGGGCTTCTTGTAACCTGTAGTGGCACAAGATGCATAGCCTGGACAGTTAAACAGGATGTGTGTGGCCTTTGTGCTGCAGTGTAGCTCCTGTGGATCTGCCATGTAGGCAGTGGCAGAAAGTTCCAGTTGCAGATGGATGTGTTTCCTGGGAATGGTCTTGTCCCCAGGTTGTACTCATTGAGCTTAAACTGCTCTTTAAGCTTTGCTGAATGGGAGTGGATATCTTGGGAGATAGAAAAGTAGGGGTAGACAGAGATTGCTTGCTCTTGATTAAGCTGACACTGTTAAGCCTTGCATCATCAGAGTGCCCCAGGAGTGGTCCCTGTTTCAGAACTCGAGCAAGTTTAAACCCACCTCTAGGAATGATGCTTGACTCAGATACACGACTGCAACAGGTGTGACAGTGGAAATATCCTTATGCATTGGGAAGGGAGACAAAACACTTGTAAATGAGGAAACCTTAATTATAGCTTGAACTGGGTTAATGCTGAAACCTAATGATTGTGTTTAATCTCAGCCTCACTGCAGATTCAGGTCTTAGTTCATCTGCTCTGGGGCTGAACTTTCCCAGGTTAGGGTTTCTCTGACCTGGTGACTAGATGGAGCAGAGGTAGCTCCCTGCTTGCAGGTGGTCCTTAGCCTGTGGACTTTGCTCAGCTGCCAGTGCTGTTCTTTCCCTCACCTTTGCTTGTCCCATGTCTTCCAGATGACCTGATCCAGCTTACAGCCATGTGCTGGATGAGGGAGTTTATCCAGCTGGCTGGCCGGGTGATGCTGCCTTACTCCTCAGGGATCCTGACCGCTGTCCTGCCGTGTCTCTCCTACGATGATCGCAAAAAGAGTATCCTTGTAACTCAGAGCTGCTCCCATTCCTGCTACAGTAACCCACAGGGTGCAAGTCCAGCTGCATGGCTGGAGAGTGCCAGAAGAGGTCCTCCCACCAATGCTAACACTCACACTGGCCATTTGGACATGAGGGGGGTTGCAGTAGGTGGGTTGGGGCAGCCCTGGTGGGGCTGTGGTGGCACCTACCCATATGTGGTACTGTGTGTTCCTTACACTCTCTTCACTCAGACATTAAGGAGGTGGCAAATGTGTGCAACCAGAGCCTGATGAAGCTGGTCATCCCAGAGGATGATGAAATGGATGAGGCCAAACAGTCAACCATACAAGCAGAGCCCACCTCAGGGGAGTCCCTCTCCAAGCCAGAGGCAGCAGCCTGTGGTGAGTCCCTGTTGATCTGGACCATTAGAGGGGCAAGGAAGGTCAAGGGAAGGTTTTGAAGAGATGTTCCTGAGTTGGTTTGGTGTCCTGAAGCAGCACAGGACACGTAGGACCTCTGCTTTCTTCAGAGACCTGTTTCACAGGTGATCCTCTGCTGAGACAGACGAGTTTGGTGCAGTGTGTGTAAGAGGATCATTGGTCTGGCCTGGAGCCCAAGTGGTGCTGCAGTGCTCTATTCCCTGGTGAGCATCCCCACCCCTCACCCCCCTCCACTTCAACTTAGTCATTGAGTTGACTTGGAAAAGATCACTTACAGTTTGAGCGCCGCTATTGTCACCCAAAGGAGAGCTCAGAGAGCTGTTTTAGTCCTGGGAGGGCATCAATATGTGCATGAAGGATGTCAGTGGCAGGGAAGGAGAAGAATTTTGGATCCTTTCCAAATTCGTGGTGCTCTCCAGACCATCATGTGGGTATTGCTCCAGTCCTAAAATGTCCAGAACACAAAAGGCAAAAGTTTGTAAGCAGAATGGAAGAAGGTTCAGTTGAGAAGAAATGAAGCAGTCCTGGTGAACCAGTGCCTGGAAGCAGCAGTGGCATTAGCCCTCCAGCATCCTTGGATGCCATTGTCCTGGCATCACTAAACACTACTTCTGTTACAGCACATCTTTGTTGTGCAGGTATGTGAAATACATGTAGCATTTAAACCGTGTGGGCTCACCTATTCTTTTGGGGCTGTACCTTCAGCCCGGTGCTCTTCTGTAACACACCCGCCAGGGGAAAATCCTGCTGTGAGAGGGAGCAGTAGGGTGGAATTAAGACCAGAGGATTTTCTTGTCCTGCAGCAGCCAGGTGGAAGGCGGGGAGGCAGGAGCTGTGTGGGGCAGTGTGTGGGTGGCAGTGGGAATGCCAGCAGTGTGTGGGGCAGCCAGAGCAGTTGGAGGGTGCAGGGAGAGTACTCAGGGCAGCATTGGTGGTTCAGTGGTAGAATTCTCGCCTGCCACGCGGGAGGCCCGGGTTCGATTCCCGGCCAATGCAACACTTGTTTTTTCCTCCTTTTTTCTTGGGTTTCTGTCCATAATGTGGAGCCAAGCACCTTAAAATCTCAGCATGAGTAAGCATCTTCATCTTCAATAAAGGTGCAAAAGCTTCACTGCCTAACTCCATACAGGGTTTCTTTTTGGAAGGGATAAAGCCAGAAAATTTACTGCCGTAGCACAGCAGCAAAAACTTTTTTATTTCTTTTTTGTCCCGAGAATACCTCCTTGTATTAAAATCTAGCTTTAAAATATCAACAGAAACTTAATTGCTTTACTCTCAACCTCTCTGGGGTAAGATTTCATCCTGAAACAGGCAGGATCAGACAAAGCTGTGATGCTTTTCCATCAGAAACTCTCAGCTCTGCTCCCTGGGTGTGCTGATGTGGCAATGCTCCTGCCACTGTGAGTAGAGGCTGTTGGCACAAGGGGGCACAAAGAGTCAAGTTCATCCTGTCGTGCTTTGTCACTGTGCTTGTAATGCCCAGTTTTAGCACAGAGCAGAGGTTGGAAAGCTGTTCGGGTCACTTGGCTTCCACATGGAATCAGGCTATGGCCAGGTGGAGATGTCCTGGTTTGGACTCCACCTTCCCTGTGCATGTGGTATCTCAAGGTGTTGAAATCTGGGCTACTTCCAGAATGGTTGAAACCATCAGAATGGTTGAAGGATGTGTCTGAGTCTGCATTACAGAGGAGGAAACCCAGTTTGGGGCAGAGGTCTGAAGCTTTGTCTCCTGCATTTTGCCAGGTGGGTGAAGTCCTATACCACCTTCTCTGGCAGCAGAGAAGAGCTTGACAAGAAGTGTAAAATGCTCATTGCAGGCAAAAGTGATTCTTCGGGTCCCTGGACCCTCAAACAATGACTTGTGATGTCTTTGCAGAAGCTCATGGCTCTCCAGCTTCCCATTCCTGCTGTCTAACTTCCCTGCCGTCCCACTAACTGTGTCTCCTTTTTTCCTGCCCCCAGGCTCTTTGGATGCATCTGGTGACTCCAGCAACACCAGTGTCTTCACAGTGACCAGGTAGGGTCTGTCTGTTGCTTCAGAGGGGCTTGAGAAGGAGGGAAGGCTTCTCAGAGTACAGACAAGGACTGACAGATGCTGACAAAAGCTAAGGGAAAGAGCGGGCTGAACTGGGACGCAACTGGGGTCTCGTGGATCCCAGTAAGGTAGAGGACGGGATGCTCTGGGAGTTGACTGCTTCTCTCTGATGCTTTTGCACCAAAATATCTTGACTTTGTGGTGAACTGAAGTCTTCTTTCTCACGAAGAGACCCTGCAAAGCCCCCCGTAAGACAGTGAATGTCTGTGCACTAAGGAGTCTGCACCTCACCTGTCTTCAAGTCCCCATGGTTGTGCACTTCACCTAAAAAATTGGGTGAGATTGGAGAGGTGTATGGTTGTCTTTGTTACACCTCTTCTAGCTCTGCCTGTACAGAAGGCATTTAGTTCCCTCCTGCCGTTGCAAAGGAGTAGTGGGAGAGGAACTGCATGCTCATCTTCTGGAGGCACAGAGGCCTCAAAGGAATGTGGCACATGCACAGTCTGGGACTGACAGGAGAGTTTGGGGAGCACTGACCCTACTCCATGTTGCAGTCTTGGCAGCCCACAATGGGGCTGTGGGGCTGGATCTGGGGCCACAGAGGTGAGGGGTCTTGGACCCCTGCCAGCCTTGTGTTGCATCAGTCAGCCCTGCACCAGTTCTGTGCCCAGCACACTCTCTCTCAATGTCTCATCTAAATCATGTCTCCTGCAAATACCTTTTCTTCTCATCCAACTGTCTGAATCTGGGGACAAATCCATCTCTTCTAATAACATCTTTTCTTTTTTCCTGCTGCTGCGGTTCCTTTAGTCAGAGGTTGTGATTTCCAACAATTTTATTGTGCTGATGCTTATTTTTATTTGTTGTGATCCCCAAAATAGGATGCCTTGCTTTAGTTGCATCCTACCAGCATGATGCCCATCGTGACACATCCCAAAGCAATGCAAGCATCAGCTTTTCAGGTTGATGGTCTGTACCCTGCATTCCTTTTTTGCATTTCTGCACTGCCCAGCTATTCCCTACTTTTAACAATGTCCTTAATTTTTTTCTATCTTGGAAGTACAGGTCACTTCATTTGCACCTAGATGTTGGTTTATTGCTGTTGAATTATTTTCCTGTCTTATTTGTGGTTGCTGGGTCATGACCCTGCTGAGCCCTTGAAGTTTAGTAGGTGTGGAAGTGGATGTGCCTTGGGCTGAAATGGGGAAGGGAATGGGAAAGAAAGAGACATTAAATCAGGAGGACAAGGATTGCTGTGGCTCTGTGCTGAAGAGGTTTCACCTGGAGGGGCAGAGAGGGAGTGAAAACTGAAGGGGGAGCTGGGGTACTTTGTCTCAGTGTCACAGAGAGAAGGAAAACAGCCACCCAAGCTGAAGCAGTCTACCATCAACTCCAGCGTCAGGGAAAGCCATCTGGGACAGCAAGAAAGACCTTCCACATCTCTAAGAGATTCTGCTTTGCAGAGGGACTTTCCTTGAACCTTCCTAAGCCCTTTTAAACAGGAAACTCCAGGTTTTATCATGGGATTTACCTGCCCTGAAGCCCATTTCCCTACTCTGTGTGACCTTTCTGCTTGGTCCAGCATCAGGATCTGAAACATTTTTGCCGTTGTGGGGGACAGGCATGGATTTGTATGGGGGTTGTGTGTGGCTGACAGGAGCCCTGGGCAAGTGCCTGGTGCTCTATCCATTGCTCAGGCTGTCTGGCTTGGCGCTGGAGCCAGAGGAAGGCAGGAGCTGGCACCCGTAGCCATTTGCAGTCGTAATTCACACCAGGAGCGGCAGCTGCCTGTGCACTGAGTGCCCACTGGGTGTCAAGGCAGGACTGCAGGAAGCCGTGGCGTTGCTGTGAAAAGCTGGAAAGCCTGCGAACAGAGGAAGTTGCAGCTGCCTTTTAAGATGAAGTCACTCTCTGCTTCTGTTTTTGTTCGTTTCCTCCCCTGCTTCCCCCGGTCTCCCCCAGCGAGCGAGTGATGGAGCGTGGCCCGGCGCCAAGCATCCAGCTCTCACGCCCCCTCCTCCTGCCCTCCCTGCAGCCGGCTGCAGAGGGATAGTGCTGCAGCAGCAGGGAAAGGAGGACCTTGGTCAGTGAGGGCAGAGGAGCTCATGACCTGGCGTCTGCAGAAGCACATCTTCCATGAAGATGCCATCCAAGAAGATGATGAAGTCTGAATGCTCAGCACATCTCTGCTGGGCCCATTCCTGTGGCCGCAAACTGGCACACACACACCCTCTCTGCTCCTAAAACATGGTTCAATATGCTTCTCAAGTATTTGCCAGCTTCACTTGGAGGGAGTTTCCTGGTAGCATCTACTAGGAAATGGGGGCCATGTGTGTGCCAAGACAGAAAGTGGCTCCTGGCTGCAAAGGGCTGGAGGAGTTTTGGGATTCCCCATGCAGATGAGGGTCCCTGCTTCCAGCTTCTGCAGAAACTGTCTTTGAAAGTGGACCAGAACCATGTTTCAGAGGCACTGGAGCCTTCTGTGGCCTGGCTGACCATGCTGCTGCTGCAATCACTGGTGTGAGACCGGATCAGGAAGGGGAGGTGGAAGCGTGACTGCTGGAGCAGAGCCCAGGCTTCCTTCCGTCGGTCTGAGCTGCTGCAGGAGAAGATGCAGATGTCTGTCCTGCATCAATGGACCAAAACAGCTGGAAAGTGCTTTTTAGGCTCTTGTAACTGCATTGGTGTTTCAATACAATATCTGGACTGTTTGAGACAACTTCCTAATGATGGACCTGGGCAGATGGTCAGGCACAGCTGGAATCGATCAGGGTTGGGCAGTGGGTGATGGGACCATGATCCCTCACCAAACTAGATAAGGGACATGCAATCTCCAAAAGAGCCTTTGTGGTCCTTCCTGATGGCAGGAAAGCTTTATGTCTTGGGTGGTGTCCAGCAATGCATGGACACGTAAAGCTGTATGTTGCTCTGCTGAAAGGGCAAGTGGCTGCCACGTGGCTGAACTGCCCAAGGCTGCGTTTAAACCCGGCTTTCAATTGTGGTAGTTAGGGCTTACTACAAAGCCACAATTGCTGCTGCTTCTCTTGTGCTGGAAGTTGGTGTACCTCCATGCCCAGAGCCTGACACACCTCCTGGGTGCAGCTGGAGATCTCCTGGAGGTGAAGGCTCGGGTGGAGAGGAGGGATAGTGCTGGGTGCCCCACTGCACCAAGGGATGTTTGGCTGAAGGCAGCATAATGGCTTGCTTTGAGCTTAGGTACCAAACCTGTTCTAGAATCCCATTCTTCAGGAGCTTGTCTTGTGTAGGTTTCAGGTTCAGGGTGTCCTTATGGAGTGGCTCCTCCTAGCCCTCCTCTCCGTTCTGGAGCAAGGAGATAGCTAGCTTCCCTTTGCTGCTGCCACTGCATGCTTGGGTGGGTGAGCTGGAGGGGACCTCAGGCACACTGTCCCAGCCCTTGTCACAGTGATCTACAGCTCATTGGACTGGATGCCTCTGCCTAGATCTCTTATCCTCATCGCTTCCCTGGGAGATCCTGGAAACTGCAGTAAGCAGAAGGAAGCCAAGAGCGCTGAAATGAGAGCGATGGAGGACAAGAAAGCGACAGCTTGTGGGACCAATAGCAGAGAGGAGCTATTTACCTCCTGGCCGCTGGCTCAAGCCCGTTGAGCAGCACAGCTGCCAGCGCGTATGGGAGCTGCCCTTGTGACTTGGACCACAATGAAAGAACCTGGATATTTCCACCCTTGGCAAGGCGGCTTTGCTGGGCTTGCCTAAAGGCTAGAGCCAGGCCTGGACCTTAACCTTGTCTGAAAACGGGGTCAGAAAAGAAGCTGGGCCAGGCAGGAGGCCAGGAGGGAGATGACAGCTCAGGCATTGGCAGAGAAAAGGTGACTGCTGATGAGAGAGATAGCAGAAGCCCTTGAAGAAAGGGGAGAAATGAGAAAATTGGTTGATAAGGGACATGGGGCGAAAAACATTGCTGTGGGTTGAATGCAGTGGTAAAGTAAGCTCTGTTCCCATGCTGGAGGGTGCTTTCTGAGATGGGGTGATGTGCTCAGGGGTGAATCTTCTGCCCCACTGCTGAGCATGAGCAAAGGGTACCAGTATCCAGAGGTGAGCGCCCAGCACAGCCCCTGTCATTGCTCAGTTTGCCTTAAAAGCATGTTCTTGCTGTCACAGGCAAACCACAGAGGCGGTGCCAGGGCCACGTTCATCCTCCAGAGGAGAATCTGGGGTAGTGGGTTAGATGGAAGTGATTGCATCTGACATCTGCCCTGCCGCAGATGCCGGCGCTGGGAGCTGGCGTGGCAGGCCCAGAGGATCACATTAATGCAATGCCATTACTGCTGCTCCCACTCCCGCTTCCTGGGGATTAAGGAGAGCCAGGACGAGCTGTAAGCCGGCTCCAGAGCTGCAGCAGCAGCTGTAACCCCTGGAAAGGCAACAGCCCGTGGTAATCCAGTGCTATTCCATCTCAGAGGCAGAGGAGTGTGGGTGGTGGGAGATTTTTAGCCCAATTTCCCATGTTCATTGGACCTCTCACCTTCCAGGATGGTGTGCTGGTTTTGTGCTGAGTAAACAAGCTGTTTCTCCACCAGCAACCGCCTAAAAGGTTTATCTCAGCAGACATGGACAGAGGAGAACTGGAAGGGAGCTTTTCCCTCCTGCCGTCCCTCCCAGTGGGAGCTGAGCCTGGCAGAGCTGCAGGTACATGGCATGGCTGAGGACTGGCTGGCTCCAGGTCAGCCTGGTGCTCCTAGCCAGCTGCTGGGGTCTACTCAGGTGGGTTTTGGCTTGAGCCATCCAGGCTCTGCCCAGGTACTGTATCACAAGCAAGTACTCCATGCTCACAAAAAACATAGAGAAGGTGTTTTCACAAGAAGTTTTGGCACAAAACAGGCTGGAAATCATTTGTTGCTGTGCTGGTAGAAGCCCAGCATCCGTGTGCTGTGGAAAAAACATGGCACCCTGCATCCTCCCCACTTTCCTTGCAGCAACCTGGAGCTGGTGGATGTGACAGCATCGAAACCACCTCCAAAATGGGCAGCTTCATGCACTGAGTCTCTGTGCTGTCCTTTTAGCTTCTTCCCTCTGAAAAATGCATTACGCTGAGATTTCTTTTTCCCCATTCTGCACAGGCAAGGTGTATTTTTGTGTGGAGTTGTCGGGGCAAGGATTCATTCTCCTTTTCACCTGAAGCCCTGTACTGGGGGCATGGCAGGCTGCACTACTGCTGCGGGAGATGGTTTTGCAGGAGAACCAGGCACAGGGCTCTTTCAGGCTGGTTTAAGTGGCCTGGGAGTCTGCTCCCTTGGACATTTCCTCTCTCAACTCACTATGCTCTGGGTCCCTCCTTCCCCTCAGTTCCACATGTCTGAGCATTTGGCCCTTGGCTGTTGTTTTCAACATCAAAGCAAGATGCAGTTTGCAGCCCCCAGCATCTGTTACGTGAGGCAGATCAAGCAGTCATATCCCTGCAGGGCTGTGAGGGGCTGCAGCTTCCTCGTCTCGCCCTTACGACGTGTGTCCTGGGGAAGATCAAATCCTATTAAGCTGCAGCTCTACTTGCAAATTATACCGTGAGAAATCCGCCCCCTAGGATTTCTTATCAAACAAGATGCACGGCAGCTCTGCACACATTGGAAAAATTGTCAAGAGCCTGGTCCAGCCTTGAATAATTCAGTAGCTTGGATAGGACAGGCATCACTATAATCTTCAGTGCAGCTTCCTCTTGGTGGTTTCCTCCAACCATCTTGGTTCCAACCATCATCTCTCCTTACCCGAGTCTCTTGCAACAGGTATTTTCCATGTCCTCACTGTCAAGAAGGTGGGAAACCATCAGGTAGATATCAAGATCACAAATGGGATGCAAAAATGCTATAACATGACCTTTATGCCTGGGGGTCTCCTGTCCCAATGCAAGTCCCAATTACCTGGGGGAAAAGCTGAGGAGCAAGAGCTGAGTCTGCAGCTGTCAGTTTCTAAAAGGCACAATGCCCTGGTGAGCTAAGGGAATTATTTCCTTTCATCTCTGGTTGATGACCGAGAGTTATCTTCATCTTTTTGGTATGTTTTCTGGGAAACAAGATGAAATTCTTAAGGCAGCCTTGTATCACAGAGCTGCAGCCCAAACCCACTGCCAGCCAGGGCCCCATCTCCAGTTCTCAGCACGAGTCTGCTGGGATCAGCGGAGCCTGGATGTCCTCACCAGGCTGGGTGGCCCCAACTAGTGGAATTTGAGTACATGTGGGTTGATGTTCTCTGGAACTGTTTGAACTGGTCAACCTTGAGGTGAATTCTGAATCTGTTTTATGGAGCTCTAATCTTTGGACCCCAAACGTGGTGACCACAGTACAGACCAGTTTCTCACAAAGCCATGGTACTGGATTCATCTAGTGTGATGTCTTCTTATGAATAGGTACCACCCGTTTTGGGAGAAGTGGTAAACCTTAAAGCCTGGGAGATTTCTGTTGTTTCCAAAGCATTATAAAAGAGAGGGACAGCAATTTTTTACATGGGGAGATAGTGATAGGATAAGGGGGAACAGTTCCAAACTGAAAGAGGAGAAGTCTAGATTAGATGTTAGGAAGAAAATCTTTACTCACAGGATAGTGAGGCAGTGGCACAGGTTGCCCAGAGCAGCTGTGGATGCCCAATTTCTGGAAGTGTTCAAGGCCTGGCTGGACTGGGCTCTGAGCAACCTGGTCTTAGTGAGTGGCATCTGGGGAGTGTTTGAGCTTAGATGTTTGATGCAGCCTCTGCTTTGGTGTCAATCTCCCATCCATGGGAGGAATGAGTTGGACATTGCAGCACTGAACCAACCTCTCTCTCTCTCTCCATGCAGCTGTGAGAGGATCCAGGTGACCCTGAACCTAGATGGAATAGTTCAGGTGCTGGACTGCCACCTTCATGACACATCCATTGGGATGATGACCAGAATTGCAGTCCTGAAATGGCTATACCACTTGTACATCAAGACTCCTCGTAAGGTAAGTTAGGGACTCAGCATTCGAGCCTGCTTCTTCCCTTGGGACTGAGCTTGTCTACTCCCAGCCTGCTCCATACCCTTGAATGGGCTATAGTTGTCTTGGTAGCAGTGCAAATGTGTGTCCACCTGCCTTTTCTGAGAAGGCTTTGGCTGCCAGATACCCTGTAGCTTGAGGAAGAAGAGCTTTCCAGCTCAAATGGAAAATGCTGGTGAAGTTTTCAGCAACCTCCACTAGGGCAAGGGGTCCTGTGTCAGGAGGTGACCAAGCCTGTAGGGCTGATGCCACCTGTCTTTTTGCTTCTAGATGTTCCGACACACTGACAGCCTCTTCCCCATCTTGCTGCGGACCCTCTCAGATGAGTCAGATGAGGTAAGTGCTGCAGCTGCTGCAGAAATCCTCGTGGAAGCTTACTGTTGCCACATCTAGCTGGGATTTGGGTTTTTTGGTTGAACGAAGTTATTTTGTGAGGCTTGGCCAGTGTTGGCACTGGGGGATTTAACCCTGTTGGCCAAACTGAAGAACACCCAGTGCAGAACCTGCAGCTGCCCAGCTGGAAGCCCTGCTGTCTTGGGGACCCTCTTGATGTATAGACCTTCTTTTCAATCTCTAAGAGTTGACCCTTCAAAGCCAGCTCCTCAGAATCCTTTTTGCCTGCCTGGAAAAGCAGCTGGGGCTTCAGACCCCAGAGCTGGTGTCTTTCCCATGGGACTGGGTCATGGCCAGGTGCTCAGTGAATAGGAATTCAGTCCTCTTGCAAGAATCTCTGTGAAGATGTGAGGGGGATTGTGTCCAGCCAGCACTGCTAACTCCCAAGTCGTGTTAAGCAGCACCCACTGCTCAGAGAGCAGCAGCAGCAGCATTGCTTGGCGGGGCTGCAGTAGATGCCCTGTGGTATCAGGTTGACACACACCACTCAAGTAGGAAGTGAGCAAAGAAAATCAGGCAGCAATTGCTCTTCTCCCATGCTGCTCCCATCCCGAGGTTCTGCACTGTTTTCCTGTTTCCTTGTCTTTCTTCCTCACCCTTCTTCTCTGGTTCAAATCGTCTCAATTTTGGTGGTGTTGTTGTCTTCTCCCACTCTTAAGTTGTTCACTGGAGCATTTCAGTGCTCGGGTGAGAGGCTGGCAGCATGGCACACAGCTGCCTCAGGCACTCCCAGAGCTTCCACCATCAGCTGGATACCTCTTGTCCAGAACTGCAAATGATCCTGCCTGGTTTCCCAGCCCAAACCTTCCTCGTGGAATAAAAATCACACGCTCTCTGCTGTGCCTTATATGCTCAGTGCACCAAACCCCAATCCTACAATAAATCCCATGTGCGAGGGAGTTGTTAAGAGAGGAGAGAAGGGAATGAACAAGCTAGGGAATGACTTGCAAAGGCAAGCAACTGCCTGGCCATTTTCCATCCCCTGCTGCTTATGATGCAAACCTTTCCAAAAGAGTCCCCAAGCACACATCTGCCTTTGCAATGCTCTAGAAAGCCTGCATCTTGCAGATAGTCTCTCCAGCTTGGCAGGAGATCGCAGTGAGTCATGTTGCAATTACACTGCTTATTAATATTTGAAAAAAGCAGTGAAGAAAGGACCCTGGTGATGCATTTCCTCCATGTGACATAGCTGGGAATGGCTCAAAAGTAATTTTAAGCTGATTTATTTAATCCTGGCTTCTATTTATTTAAATGTTTGGAGGTGGTGGGGTTTTTTTCCTTAGGAAATCCATAGACGGGTCAATCCATTAAACACCACTGCTCTGCTGGCTCTCAACCAGATTTGCTGCTCTCTGCAGAGGAAATAGAAATGACTGAAGTAGTAAAGGGTTTTTGAGCTAGACATTTTTGGGAATGATGAGAACACTCTGAACTATCTAACCTGCAGTGTCAGTGTCTATTAGGAAAGGGGATGTGGGATGCTTGCTTAACGGGTACAGTATTTGTGTGCACAGTCGTGTTGCCCTAGAGTAGACTGCGATCCCCAGAAGTTCTTGGCTAACAGCCTGGGAATCACCTGGTTAGCACAGGGGCCTGTGTGATCTAACCATCAGCTCTGTGGTGAGGAAGCATCTCCCTGCCCTTTCCAGGTAGGGTTCCACACATTGTGTGATGGAACACAAGGTGTACACTCATCTTCAGAGGGTTTTTTTGCTGTTTTCATCCTGTGATGCTGCTCTCCCCAAGAGAATCTGCTGGACAGCAGTGTCCATGTCACCTTTCTTCCAAGAAGGCTGAACGTCCTCCTGCAGTGCCTGTGGTTCCCTTTGCCCCCGTGCAGGGTTTGGAGGCTACCTGAACCTTTCCTGATGTGCCCTGGAGCTGTCCTGAAGCAATTGTTTGTCACCAGCTCATCACTGAAGGACAGTCTGGCTTTGGAGGGTCAATGCTAGTCCATGTATCAGAATGAAAGACTATGCTCAGGTCCCTTATTTTAAGATACGGTCTTACTGAGCTGCTCTGAGTCTCTCTGTGCACTTGCCATAAATAATCAAGCCTAAAGCAAGGAAAGACTCACGCTGGATGGAGCCGGATCCATGCCCTTTAAGTTCTCACGCCTGTTTTTATCATTCAAGTAGCACAAGGTGTTGCACCACCTCCACTGTGCTGAACAGAGGCCAGTATCTCATGATGTGTCTGCAGTGTCCTGAGTCATCTCTGCCTTCTCTCCTCTTCCCCTTCCTACCCAATTCTCCTATGCCAGTAAACAAATGGTCAAGAGACCTAGTTAAGATTCACAAAGGCAGCGCAGAGAAGTTGGAGCGAAGCTGAAACAAGCAGTTCCCTTTGATATGTAGACAAGTCGGGATCCAGGATTCCTGGCTGTCGGATGCTGTACTGCTGCACTGCGTCACCTCGTGCCGGATCCTGTGCTTCCCCAGCAGGGAGATGTTCCATTCTGCATTTGAGATCTGGTTTTGAAGGCAGTCTGTAAAAGCCCTGGGTAAAATTTGATGTGCTTGAATACTTTCTTACAGCTCCAAGACATGACAAGTTCCTGCTAGGAGTGGGTTTTTCTACAATGGCTGCTTGATCCATCAGTCTCACAGCCCTGGTTAAAGAACTGATGTTAGAAAACGTGCAAAGTCAGGAAACGCTGTTTTAGGAGCAATGGGTTGGACCTTTCCACCTGTAGGGTAAAGGCTGCTGCTGATAGGCCCTGCTGAAAAAAAGACATGTTCTTCAGATTATCTTCTGGTAGTTTCTGGTGCAAAAGCAGCTTTGGATGTAGCCCTTCAGTTCCCTGGATCCCAAGTGGACCCAGAAACTGAGCTCAGATGAACTCAGCAGGAGGTGAAGGCATCTCTGAGAAAACCATGAAGCAGTGACGCTGCTGGGGTTTGTTTCTTTGCTTTGTTTTCCTTTTTCTGGCTTCAAAATGGAATTGTTTCTTTATGGCTCAGCGTGTTCCTGTTTGCTTATCTGCTCCCCTCGATCTTGCTGGAGTTTGAAAGTTGTGCTGGGGCTTTTGTCTGAGTCATGCAGGAATGACGCATGAGGTGGAGCTGGTGTCTGATGTGAAGCAGGATAGACTTTGCTTCCTCTCAACTTTGCTCATGTGAAAACCTGCGTTATGCAGTGACCAGGCAAGGCTTTGAGTACAGAATTAGTTCCTTCAGAAGTCTGCTCAAGAGTTGGTGTCCTTCCCTAGAGAAGGTGAGCTGAGCCTGGGCTGCCACTCTTTGGAGGACTGGTTTGGATGGGTAGTAAGAAGTAATTCTTCCATGTGAGGGTGGTGAGGTCCTGACTCAGGTTGCCCCAGGAAGCTGTGGCTGTCCCACTCCTGTAAGTGTTCAAGGCCAGGTTGGAAACAGCACTTGTTGACACTTGGATGTGATTTAGTTATGAGCACAGTGGTGCTGGGTTCATGGTTGGACTCGATGATCTTAGAGGTATTTTTTAACCTTAAGGTTTCTATGAAATACCTCCTTGGCATCCCACCCTGTGACTGGCATCAGGTGGTGTGTTAAGTTCCCCATATGCTAATTTAACTCATGTAAAGAGGTGCTCTGACTGTGACAGTGCTCAGGCCTGGCCCTCGCACCCTCTGCAACAGAGACAGCTGGGGGATTTGCAAAAGCAGGAGGGTGGACAGGGAGTGTTCATGTTCCAGCTTGGTTTGGGGTGGTTGTAGCTGTAATACCAAGTGCCCCCCACTATCTGCCAGCTGTATTTCCTGGTGCTGTGAACATGTGTCAGCGTGACCTGGCAGGATTTGCCCTGGGGAGGAGAGGAGAAGCTCCCAGGCCTTCTGTCTTCCCTCTGCTCCCCATCCCCTCCTAGGAAGGCAAAAAAATAGATCTTGGCAAGATCACAGCATAAAAGTTCTGTGCTGGGGACCTGAAAAGAGGTTTGGTTAAATTGGTGTGGGAAGATTAATGGTGGGTTTTCTTTTCTTTCTCTGTCTTCAAAGCTGGTGGAGGCTGGAGGGACACAAGTTTGCTTTCCACACTCTGTGTGCCTGGGGCTCGGCCAGCCTTGCTGCTGGCCGCTCTTGGCTCCAGAACTGCCTGCCTGCGCTCACCTCCCTCCCCTGGATACAGCTAAAAGGGTTGGAGGGAGAAAAAATAAAATAAATTAAGCCCTTTGGAGAAGCCTTGGTGCATGCTGAGGGGCTGCATTTGAGTGGTGGAGCAGGAGGAAGCACCCAGCAGCATCCTTGGATTTTCCTGATTCCCACTGACTCACTCCTCCACCTGCCTTGGCTGTCCTGGAAATGCTGTGGGGTTTTCCACAGCCTTCCTGATTCTCAGTCCCATTTGAAGAAGTGCTTTGCAGCCCTTAAACTTCTTGTTTTCTGACTCGATAACTTCAGCTGAATTCCCATCTTTTTCCTGCCAAGAATAAGCTTGTCCCTGGTGTTGTGTGCCTCATTTCATTGTCCAGGGAGTACTTACCCACTGGGTGCTGCCTGTGAGCATCTCCTTGCTGTACACAGGCATTTTAATATTTTCTTTTCCTTTCCCCACCCCCCAACTTTTCCATAAATACCAACAAGGAGAGCACCTTCAGGAGCTTGATCTGTATCCTTGCCACTCCCTGTGCCCCTAGAGATGCTGCCTGGTGTCTGGTAGTCAGCATGTGCTGTGGGATGCCAAGTCTTGATCTGAGGGGGCTGCAAAAGATTTGGGGTCACCTCCCCTTCCTCTGCCATGGGCCGTGGCCAGCCCACTGTTTGATGCAGAGGTAAATCCTCCTCCTCCTCCAGGAGCATCAGGGCACTGCTTGGCACACACAGGGAGGTGCATCCCATCCAGCACACACTGTTTGGGGGCTGCTTTTCCCACTGTGCTGCCGCCGGGGGCTGGTCTTGGCTCCGTTCAACCAGAACAAGCAGCAAATTAACCTGACCTAGATCTGGAGAAGCCGACAGTTGTGTGTGCCCTCAAAATCCATGCTCTGGAGGCAATGCAAGGAGAAATCTTGCTCATTCCCAGGAAGGAGAAATAGCTGCTTATTTATAACTGTCTGAAAACCTGCTTCTTGTTACCCGGCCACCCAGAGCTCACCACTCTTCCATACTGCTCTTCATCACTGTCCTGTGAATGGCTTGTGATGTTGGGCAGGTCTCCCCATCCATCATGATGCTGCTTTCCCTGCTCCTTCCTATTTACACTCACCAACCCCATATTTGCCCAGAGCAGGGCACACTGTCCTACACCTCATCACCACTGGGGAATCTTCCCAGAAATCCCCTTGGGATCAGGAAAACACCCTTGGGGACTGACCCTCCAGGCTGGCTGTCAGGATCACACACCTTTGCCTGGCAGCTGGGAATGGCTCTAGCCCTCGTGCTCCAGCGCTGTCAGGTCCGACGGCCGCTGGGTTCCTGACGGATGGGACCAGCTCACTCCTGGCGCAGCCGCTCGTTGCCATGGCAATGGCAGGATATTGCTTTCTTACAGCCTCCTGGCTCGCACAAAGCCAGCCGCCAGCTCCAGCTTTGCTTAGCACAGGGATGTGCAGTGCATACCAAGCGCTCCTGTCTTTCCTCCATCTCCAGCTGGGAACCCACTCCGGAGCATGCGGGGAAGAAGCAGCAGGAGCTGGAGCTCCCTGCCTCTTTCCCACGGCTGGAAAACCCCGTGTCTTTTCAGCGGCCTGTTCTTCCAGTGCTCCTGCATCCATCCCTCCTCTTTTTATTTCCACCATGTTTTATAGTTGCAAAATTCAGCCTGTGCTGCTTTTTCTACCTCCTGCCTGTGATCTACACAACTGGCTTGAGGGGACACCCCTTAACCTCTCCAAAGCTCGAGAGGTCCATCCATGTCTGCTGGTGGCACCAGTCACTGCTCCCCAGGCTGCCCCAGCTGGACCATCCAAAGCCCAAGCAGCATCTTGGAGATGGGGCTTGGCTTGGCACATAGCTCTGGGAGGTTGGATTAAGGATCTGACCTCGAGACATGGCACTTAAAAGCTTTGGGAGGCAAGAGGGTTGATTTGTGCTGAGCCTGGAGTCATGGTCCTGTTTCTTGATGCCACAGGAGGTGTTGGTGAAGATTTAACCTCCTGATATGGCTGGGTGGGGATTGGGGCAGGAGTGAGTGGCTGGGTCCTGCTGTACGTCAACCACAGAGGGCCTTGGCTCCTGCTTTTGTTGGGTTTGGCAAAATCCACCATGTGAACAAGAGTCCTGTCTATCACTTGCCTGCCAGCCCTGGTAGCCAAGACCTGAGTCTCTTTGCCAGTTGTAGCCAAAGACAGTGAGATTTGGAAATCTTTATGGTGTTATTTGCCCAGTTGTGACAACCTTAGTCTCAAGTTGGTGCCTGTCCAAAGGCTGCAAGTTCAGCACAGCCACGTAATTAACCACTAGAGAATCCACATAGAGCTTCAGGAGACCAATCATGAGATCTGTTCAGGGACATCCTCAGCTTGAAACAAAACGCTACCAGTATCTCTTTGTCAGAACCACTGGTTCTTGAAATCCAGGAAAAGAGGGAAGACCAGGGTCTTCCATCTGCCAGGGACCACAGACTCCCCACACTGGAAGAGGATGAAGGCTGGGGATGGCAGGGACCTTCCATGCTGGCAATGACCTCCCAGCCTTGACAGTATCACAGAGGTACTGTGTTCTTCAGGGACAGAAGTACAAGTTGTTGTCTTACTTTTTTCCCTCCCCTGGGGAGCTGTGGACTGAGGCTTAATCATGTTTATAGGCACAGGGTCTTCCCGAGTGTGCTGAAGCCTGTGGTGCCCATGGCAGGCTGCTTTCCTGCCACAGCCTGGACACCATGCTGCCTGCTCCAAGGCTGCTGGAGGCTTGAAAATCAGCCCTAATTACAAAAAACCCCACTTAAGATTTCTGTGCAACAGAAAGACCCAGAAGCTCCTTTTTCTGCTTTTCCAGCATTGTATTTTCTAGCATGATCACAAAAAAAGATGTAATTGGCTTTTTGTTTTTCTAGGGGTAAGGGATTTCTATGTTAGCTCAGCAATTAAAACTCCCATATAACTGCAGCTCCTCAGAAAAATGCATTGGGAGAACACAGGGAAAGCCTGGAATGCTGTGCTGGTGGGCAAGAGGTAGTGAGGGATGTGCTCTGCCAGATGTTGATGGGTTAAATGTGGCAATCGACTTCGGCAGCTGTTCTGCTCTGCACAGCCCTGCTACACTGAGAGCATCGGGGACAGCTGATGAAACATCTAGACCCAAGGACATTTGAATGAAGGGGGACCCAAAATAGCCTGAGACATGAGAAGGGTTGAGGACGGAAAAAAAAACCCACCCGGTAATAACTTCTCCAGAAATGCTATATATGGACTAATTTGGCGACTTCTGGAAGGAAAGAGCTATGAAATCCAAATGGCAGCTTTGCTTCGATGTCATGAGCTGAGCCTTTCCTGGGATGCTGCCCTGCACAGGCAGGGCTGGCTGGTGTGTGCCCCCCAGAATGTTCCTGTGCTCTTGCTGGGATTGTCCCAGATCTTTGGTTACGAAGGGGGGTGGGGAAGCCAAACCCAGACCTCCCCAAAGTGGGACAAGGGGAAAGCAAGCCTGACTCTTGATTGTGTAAATTTTGTTTAGTTTCACATGCTCCCTTGAGACTCACAGAGCAGAAATGGGATTTTTTTCCCCTTTTCTCTTTCCTGCCTTATCCCCTCTGCAAGGATTTGTAATTTCCACTTGGAGCTTCATAGGTAGCCCTCTTTTCCCAACATCTTTCTTGATGTGGTGGGATTTGGTGTTTGCTTCCCATCTCACCCTCTCTGGCCATGGATTTGGAAGGGAAAGCTCACTGTGCTGTCTGCCCCTGCATGTGCTCACCCTGCACCATCCCTCTCTCTGCAGGTTATCCTGAAGGACCTGGAACTACTGGCTGAGATTGCTTCTTCACCAGCGGGACAGACTGAGGAGGGTCACGGTCCTTCTGATGGCTCCGATGTGCGACCTGGCCCAGTTGAGCTTCATGTCCCAGCCAGGGCTGGCCAGCTGAGCTCTAGTGAGTGCCTCTGTGCCACAGCTCTGTGCCTCCCCACTCCTGGGCTCTCTCAGTGTTCCGTGGCACCAGCCAGGTTTGCTTAAGCAGAAGGAGAAGTTTCTCTTACCATAATAAATCAATATCTTATCCCCACCCGGCATAGCTTGGGGATCGAGTCTGCCATAGCGCAGACCCGGGCACTGCTTTTATTTTTATTGCTCTTCCCTGTAGTTCGTACTTTGGGGGTTTAGGGCTCTGTTTAGCAGCAGGATGCTGCAGAGGCCAGTGTGGAGGGATGTCATTATTGTCCTATTTTTCATGGGACCTTGGGTGCCAGCCTCTTCTTTCCTTGTAAAAGCCCTCAAAGCCCTAGAATCAGTGTTGGAATGGCATGCTGGCTGCAAGCCCAGGTCTCCAGAACATCCATAGATGTGTGCAGTGATCCCTGGGGAATCTGTGCCTGTGGTTTTGCCTGTTGAAGGCTGCCCATGTTGGCTATGAGCTTCTGTGCTGCTCTTGAGTGTCTGGCAGAACCTCAGGAGAGAGATGAAAAGGGACAATCCTATTTTCTGGGGACTTGGGGCATAAGAAAAAAAAAAGCCTTTAATTCGTTATCCCAGCACATGGGGAAATTTTTTCCACCTTCCCTTGTCTGTGGCTCATCCTTCACAGTTGCTTGGCTGCTTCTTCTCCTCCTCTACTGCTATTTAAGGGCCTCCCTGTTGTACTCCCCAGGCCAGGTCGTCCCAGCCAAAAGCACGTTTCATATGAGCTTTGGATTGCAACCCGAGCTCAGAGCCAAGGCTGCCTCTCCCTGTGCAGGATGCAGCCAGGGGGCCTTGCAAAATCACCACTGGAGAGGGAGGCTTCGCTTTCCCATCCCCAGGCGTTGTTTTCTCTGAAGGTCCTAGATCATTCACCCCTCCCTGGTCTCACGAATGTCTGCGCCAGCAACCAGTTCAGGTTTTGGGCTGTTCAGGGGGGAGTTTTTCTGCAGATATACTTGTTTCCTGCTGGCAGCTTTATCTCTGCAGTGAAGAGGTGGGGGCTGCAGTGCTGGTGACCTCTGTAAGCCCTCTGCAAGTCTCATCCATCCTTTCACTGTCAGAAGTGAGACCGCCAGGGTGGAGCGGCTCCTGTGGCGCTGGCCAAGCAGCTGAGGGGCTGCAGTTCAGCTCACACTGATGGTTGTCTGAGGTTTCCTTCCTTCTGGATGATCTAAAAATAGCAGGCTGGATGGCGTGGATCCTAACGACTGCCGTGGCCCTTCTTAGCTATCTGGAAGAGCAACTTGGCTTCACTTTCTTAAGTGTAACCTTTAAAAAGAGTCTGACTCTGCCCTCCTGGAGTAGATCTGCTGAAGCCAGAGCTCCTGTTGCCCCAGCATGGGACAACTTGCCCCCACACAATAAGCTCTGACTTCCTCACCTACTTTCCTCTTCCCTATAATGTAACAGAATTATTTCTTAGGAATTTATTTGGGGCTGATAGCTTTGCAGGGTCGTTGGCTTTTACCCAAAGGCAGATGTTTTTGGGGAGGGAAAAGGGAGCTGGTTCATTGGCCTTGGATGTTTATTATGGCCCCAGTCTCGTCTAGCTCTGACCACCCAAGGCTGAGACTGGATGCGCTGCTGGGGAGTTTCCCCAGGGAAATTGAGGGGTCACAGCTGGGTCAGGACCTTCCTGGATTGTGCCTAGAAAAGCAGAGGCTCCTAGAAAATACTCTTCTTGTGAGAGGGTTGTTTTGGGCAGCGGCAGGGAGTTGGTCCAGGAGGGTGGCCATTGGAAATCTCTATGTCTGTGCATGGTCCTGGGGTGGTGATACACAGTGAGAGAAAGTGAGCTGAAACTGCCCTTCCTGGGCAAAATCACAAGGTGCTGTCTCCAAAGAGAGGGTGTACCCCTTCTCTGGAGTCACCGTTTCTGTACCGGGATGTGTGGGAGGGTTCCCTAGGGCACCTTGGTTGAGAGAGTGCTGAGGAGGAGTGCTCTTGGGTGGTGCTCAATGGCAGGACAAGGAGCAGTGGCCATAAACTAAAACAAAGAAGTTCCACCTCAACATGAGGAAGAACTTCTTTGTATTGAGGGTGGCAGAGGATTGGAACAGGCTGCCCAGGGATGTCATGGAGTCTCCCTCTCTGGAGACATTCAAAACCTACCTGGACACATTTCTGTGTCACCTGCTCCAGGTGACCCTCCCTTGACAGGAGGTTTGGACTGGATGACCTCCAGAGGTCCATTCCAACTCTAACAATTCTGTGATTCTGTACTGGCAGTAAGATGGATGCTATTGCACCATCAGAGTGGTGGGCTGCAGGGCACCAGTGCTCACCCCCATGGTTAAATCTCTCTGTTCCCTTTATCCACTTTAGACCAAGGTGCCACTGAAGCCAGCAGTGGGAGGAAAGCTGCTGAGCCATCTTGGCTCCCATCCTCTCCTACCCCTGGGGCCTTTCCAAGCATGCAGTTGGTGGCTTTGCAGGTAAACAGGCGTGGTCACCCTTTGAAGTCATTGAGTTCACTGCAGGTTTCCATGCTGAGCTCTCTGTTCTGGCTCTCCAGGCTTTGCCACCCAGGCAGCAAGGGCAGGAGTGGAGGTGGAAGGGGCCAGTGCCCCCAGGGTCTTCGCCCCGCTTCCTCTCTCTCCCTTTCTTCCCTCAGGATGTGTTTATGCAGTTGTTTCCCTGCCATTGAGTTTGGTTTCCTTCAGATGCTGGTTGATTAGTCAGGAAAGCCGTGTCCCACTTCCGCAGCCCGTTCCCAGCTCCAGTTTTTATTTAGCCGCTTTGTTCTCTGGTTACATAAGGTCAGCTGCCCTCGACGCCTTCTCCAAACACAGTGAGCTGGGGCCAGCCCAGCTCAGCACTGCTGAGGAGACCCAACATCTCCTCCCCACCTACTCCGGCTGCCCTGGGAGAGGGTGGCTGGGTGCTGGACTCCTTGGTCATCTTCTGCCTGCTTTTTCAGGGACAGGGGCTGCAGGGCTGTCCCCAAGAGCTCCACAGTCATTGGGGTGATGGTGCAGATGCTGATCTGGTCTGTACAATGGGAATCCAGCTGCCTGCTTTGCTGTGGGAGTGTTTTGCCAACCCTGTAGAAGTTGAGACAAATAGCAGGTGACCCAAGAGTGGTTGCCAATGAGACCAGTGGGTCAGGGGAGATGATTCTTCCCCTTTACTACACTCTGGTGAGACTCCACCTGGAGCACTGCATCCAGAGCTCGGAGGTCCCCAGCACAGGAAGGATATGGACCTGTTATGGCAAGTCCAGAGGAGGTCACAGAGGTGATTGGATGCTGGAGCACCTCTGCTGTGGAGAGAGGCTGAGAGTTCAGGTAGTTCAATCTGCAGAAGAGAAGGTTCCAGGGAGACCTCAGAGCCCCTTCCAGTGCCTCAAAGGGCTCCAAGAGATCTGGAGAGGGACTTTTGACAAGGGCATGAAATGACAGAACAAGGGGGAATGGCTTTAGACAGATGGGGGCAGGGTTAAATTAGATATGAGGAAGAAATTCTTCCCCATAAGGGTGGTGAGGCCCTGGCACAAGTTGCCTGGAGAAGCTGTGGATGCCCCATCCCTGGAAGTGTTCAAGGCCAGGTTGGACAGGGCTCTCAGCAACCTGATCTAGTGGGAGGTGTCTCTGCCGATGGCAGGGGCATTGGACTAGGTGGTCTTTAAAGTCCCTTCCAACTCAAACTGTTCTGTGATATCATAGGTGCAAGCCCTCCAGGCTGGTCTACAGCTCTGCTCTGCAGAGCAGTAGAAAGCTCACTCCAAAAGGACGCTGACACCAGCTGCTGCCTTACACAGGGTAGCTCTTGCACACATCTTCCTTCCTTTTCCCACAGCTTTGTAAGGAGAAGCAGTTACAGCCCTTTGTTTCCTCTCCAGCTCGGTCCGGTCTCTCCTGCCTGGTTTCCTGCCGGAGGTGGTGGGGACAGTGCCCTACCCTCACAGCATCTCACGCTATAGGATGTTTACTGGCAGTCTGGCTCCATATGTGGATGTGCTAACATGCCTGAGGTCATTGGTTTCCACCAGCACTCTATGGATACTTCAGAAGTCAGTGGATTACTCCAGAGGAGGCTGCTGGAAGTCCCTGAGAAGTGTAGTCTGTTCAGTTCAGATTTGCTGTATCCCCACAGTAGAACATGCAGCACTCCAGAATCTGGACAGGAGTTGAGATGTTCTGTGATAGGGGTTTCCTTTTGGCATATTTTTGGAGGATTTTATTCTCAATGAGCCAAACCACTGCCTTTTTGTTGCCTGTTACTTCATTTGTGTAATCACAGATGTGCAGGGGTGGCAGCAGAGGACAAGGTCCTCCACCTTCAGACTATGGAAAATGTTAGGACATTAGTCTGAAAATGCCAGGTGAGACTGTAGGGTGCAGGATGTCTATGAATGATAGGAAGGAGACAGTTGGCCCTTGTCAGATGGCTCAGATTTGCTTAATGGGTATTTCTGATATTAGGGGAGGATAAAGTGAAACCCTTCCTTACTCATCTTCCCCACAAAAGGCAAGGAGGCAGCTGACATCACAGTGGTCTGTTTTCTCATGGTTGGTGGCTCTGGCATCTCCTTCTGTACTGGCATGAAGCTGTTCACGAGGGTTGACTGTCAAAAATGCTCTTTCTGTCTGTTGTGAACTAGGGGAATTCTAAGGAAAGGATGATTTGTTTCTTTTCCTGGATGCACTGGGGTGCCTTGGAAAACCCCGTGAGAGACCTTCCAGATACAGTCTTAACTTGCCTGGCATGCCTCCAGGTATCCATCCCTCCTGAAATGGTCACAGTGCATGGCTAGCCAAAAGCTTGGGGATTCCCAGATAAAAGCTGCGATTAGTGATCTGTAGGTGCAGATGGAAGAGATAGTGTAGATAAGATCACTCCTAGCCAAACCCTCCTGTGGAGTTACTTTGTTGGTCTGCCTCAGTTTCCACAAGATGTGAGGAATTTGGAGGATGGGATGAGGAATGAGGTGAAAACAAACTTAACAGCCCATTGCTGCTCGTTCCTACCTACAGGTTATATCTTCCCTATGCTTCAGCTTTCCATGCAGGAGCCTTACCACACTCTGAGCTGACCATTATGCTTAACCATTCCTGGTTTGCAGCTCTGCTGGGTACTTTGTTCTCCTGTATGCTGGCTGAGCTATGCACCTGCTACATTTTTGTTTTATTGATTTACCTTAGCAAAGAAAAATGAGGCAGTCGTGGAGCCCTAACCTTCCTAGGAAAGTCATCAGGATTATCATTGCCTGCTGCCTTCCTCCAAGGAAGACATGAGCACAGACCCTATGTCAAGTGAGGGGATCCAGGAGGCAGAAAAATCCTCATTTGGCATGAAAACATGTACCCTAACCCATTTGGGAACCCCTCTTCTGGTGAGGTGCTGAAATGCTGGAAATTGCAAGCCCATGGCTCTTTAGCCAGATAGGAAGGGGAGAAGCATCCATGTGTGACCAGGCAAAAGCAGGTAAGCACAGCTTGTGGCTGTGCAGTCCTGAATTTTGATGGTTTTATTTCCTCATCAGCATCCTGTGCTGTGGAGAGGGGAGAGCAGAGATTTTCCAGAGCCCAGCTGAGCTGCCGACACGTTCACATCTGTTTCCAGCTACGCCCTGTGCCGGCTTTTGGGGAGGAGGAGGGGAGGATTTGCCTTTTTTACAGCTCTATTTTTATCCTCCTCCGCGAGGCTTCACCACTCCGTGTTTGCAAAAGCTGAAATTCAAAACATCCTGGGGAAGGCTGCCGGGGGGAGACGCCACGCAGATTCCCACGTCGCTGCCCAGGGTTTCGCCGAGCACCATCTGGCAGTGCCGACTCCTACGCCGCTGGCACTCGAGCGGGTTGAAGGCTCATGGACCAGCTCCGGCTGCTGCTGGGTTTATCCCTGTTGCTCCCAGAGGAGCCAAGGGAGATCTTTCTCCGGGCTGAGCTGGAAACATGATGCCTTGGGGAAAGCACTGGGGTGGGAAAGATGCTTGGCCTCGCCAACTCTTAGCTTACCCTCCCTATATCCGAGCTGAAATTGCTTCAATTAGAGATTGTGGTAAATCATTTTAGCTAAACCACCACAAATACCCTTGTGGATACTCTTTAACCAGCTTACCCAGCTTTAGCTTGCTTCGGAAAGGAATCAATTCTGCTCCAATCTTATTTCAATTTGGTTTCAATGGAGTTAAGCAAGTCCACACCGGTTTTAATTAAGACTGGTTTGAAACCAATTATAGTAAATTAATAGAAGTTATGTTTATGCCAGGATGAAGTTCTGCACTTCATGGCTGAGATAGGAAAATCCAAGTTTGTGTCAGAGTCTGCCAGTCTCACCCAGAGCAATCTGGGGACGCTTTGGGCACTGTAGGTCTCGACACAGCTCAGCCCATCAAGCAGCCAGACAGCCTGAATGTTCCAGGCTGATGTACAATATATATTTATAAGGGCCTTAATATAGATCCCTAATTGCCTGTCTCGGTTGATTTATAGCATGGCCACGCAAGTGATGGGAACGGTGTGAACCGCTGGTGAGTGCTTGGAAATGTGCTGAGGGGTTTGACAGGCATTCGCTCCGCTCAAGCTGGCACCCTTGGGTGGGGGTACACATGCTGCTGCTGGCTTAGGCAATCCAAGCAGCACACTCACATTCCTGACTATACCTCAGGCTGCAAAGGGAATCCAGGGAAGGGATTTGTTAGCCTGGCACCCGGGGCTGCAGGAGGGTGCTGTAGTCATTGATAGGGCAAGGGGTACTGGCATTAAACTGACAGAGGATATGTTTAGCTTAGATACTTGGAAGAAGTCCTTTATTGTAAGGGTAGTGAGTCACTGGCACAGGTTTCCCAGAGAAGCTGTGGCTGCCCCATCCATGGAAGCATTCAAGGCCAGGTTGGATGGGGCTCTGAGGAAGCTGGTCTAGTGTAAGGTGTCCCTTCCCATGACAGGGGGTTTGGAATTACATGGGCTTTAAGGTCTGTTCTGTGATTCGATGATAAGGGCCCATCCTGGTATGGAGTCACTGCAGCCATGGAGCTGCAATTCCCATGTGCCTTTCATCTTGTTTCACTGCTCTAATGTTCCTCTGAGCCTGAAATTCCCATTTCTTCCTATTCTAGTGGCTGTCTGGACTGAGTTTCATCCTTCCTCTGAGCAGGGATCTTTCTTTTCCCAGCTCCCTCCTCCATGCCAGATTAAAAAAAAAAAAGGCAGCAAAGCCGTGACGCGCCACCAGCCCCGGCTACATTAACAGCCGATCTGGCAGGTTGCGGATCTGCAAAGTCTTGCTTCAGGGAAAGGGGGAGAGGTGCAAGCTTCAATTAATTATGCCACAGTTTTCTTAACACTTCTTTCTGCTTGTTTCTCGTGTTTCATAGAAACACTTGACAAGCTGCTCCTACAGTTCTGTTGAGCCGGGAATGCCACTGTGCTGAGCTGTAACCCGCAGGGCAGCGAGCTGAGCTCAGGGCTACGCCAGGAAGGGTTACACCACGGCAAACTAGGTGCCAGCCGCTTCCTAGACATCCTGTAAACACAGCAAATGGGAAATTTGGAGGATTGGGAGGCTTTGGAAGAGAACTGTGTTGCCTGCTTGGAAGAAGTATTGCCTGTTTAAACTCCAGCTGAGATTTGGTTGAGTCCTTTGCAGCGTGGGAGATTCCTACACACTGGTTTCTCTGGCACAGCATGCCGTGGTGGAAGCCCTCCTTAGGGACATGCAGGCATAGCTGCTGTGCACCAGGTGGGCAAAGGATGGAGAAATGATCCCTCTGGAGTTTAGTCTCAATGCTCCCAGTGGCAAAGGATGGTGAATAAGCTTCCTGGAGTGAGCAGACTGTCACATTACACTTTCTTCTCTTAATAAAAACAAGGCAGACTTGTTCTTGCAGTCTCTGTATCCCAGTCCCTCCTTGCTCCCAAGCTCCCTGACCCCCTGCCCATTTTCCTCTAGGCAAGGCAGAAGGACTGGAAGTTCAGGAGCCTGTTGATGGAAGAAAACAGCAGGAAAGTCCTGCAGACTGCAGCTGGGATCTGATCTCCAAGGTGGTTTTGACTTTGGATACTCTGCTGACCCAGCAGCTCCTTCCCAGCCTCCAGTTGGAGATACAGGAGATGCTGCACTACCTCAGATCAGGGATCTGGGGGTACTTCTGGGTGGTTGGTCTTGAACCAGTGTTCCCAGCCACATGGCTCCTTGGCTTTGTCTTGTGCACAGCAGAAGTGCTGGGCCTTTCAGGGAGGAGAAAAATTTCTGCCTCCTTCCGTTTTTTCTTTGGGATGTGTTTTAGGGTATGTAATGTTTCGGCTGGAATGTATGTGAGGCAGCAGTGAGGTACAAAGTTGGCTTTGCTGTGTGGAGGGAGCACTGGGCAGGAGCTGCTCCCAGTGCTTCTGCCAGGAGGGACTTGCCCTGGTAGCAGTGCCATCCATAGTGCTGTGTTGCTCAGAGAAACTATTTCTGGGGTCTTGAGAAGGGAAAAACTCCAAGATCAGATCTTCCCCCAGACAAGCTATAGCACTGGGATGTTGCTAGCTGGTGGGGATGAGGGTGTGATGTCCTGCCTGCTGCTGGCTCTTGTGTTGCAGTACAGCCAGGTTTGGATGCCTCAGCTTGCTCAGAAAACTAAGCAAAAATACACTTTTTCAGTTTTGAAAGACAGTTTCTGTCTGCTCCTCACCTCCCTTCCCAGCAGAGAGGAAACAAGGCTCTGCTGGGAGGTGTAAGGCTGAGCTGTGGGCAGGCGCAGTGGGAAGGCAGAGCTGTCCCATGTCACCTCCAGACCATGTCTCCTCTCTCTTTTGAGCAGTGCCAAGCAGCTGGAGTGACAACACATGTGGGGCATGGCTGTATTTTCATGCCAGGTTCTCCCTGCCTTGGAACAACCACACCTTTGTTTTGGAGCCCATCGGCTCAGCTCGATCTCTTTTCTTTTTTCCTTTTTTTTCTCTTTCCCCAGATCATCTTCCCCACAGCTGAGGGGAAACATGATGCAATGGCAAACACTTGTGCTTGGGGAAATGCCTGCTTGAAAGCCTGGTTTGGGGTTTCAGAGAAGTTAAGGGGTGGGTGAACACACAGCTCCAGCATGGAGAGGACACCACATTTTGGTCAGGATGACCTCGTATTTCATTGGCTCTGTATGTTCTCTTAGATGCTAAATCCAAACATGGGGAAGCTGCCCTGCCTGTGTATCAGTGGGAGAGGCAAGGCAGAAAACAGCCCAGTGGCTTTTCCATCAGCTTTCCTGGGCTTTGGCAGCTTAATTGCATCTTTAATTGGCTGCTCCATGCTCTGCTGAGTGTCCATAGAAGCAGACAACATCCATAAATCAAACTGTTCAGGTTTCCATCGGTTATCTGATGGAAATACCAGGAGGGGAATAGCCATGGAGTGCTCATGTGTGCCGACTTCCCTCCTTACTGCAGCTAGACATCGTCTTTCCAAAGGAGAAATTAAGGAGAGATCTCCCCTTGTTTCAAAGTCGCCTTTGAGACGCTCTCTCCAAACATTTGCTTTGAGCGCCATCCTGCTAAATAAACCATCTCCCCTGGGGTTTCACTGTGGGAAAAGCAATCTTTACCTGCCAGCTCCCTGCTCTTGTGGGTTGGAAGGGATATTTCCCTGAGCTGGGAGCTGTCCTTTTGTCTGCCCACCCTGCAAACAGTCTCAGACCAGTACAATCCCTAAGCCTGGTGCTGTGCTGTGGTTTGACCAATACTTTATGCCAGCCCTGAGGCATGTTGTATGTGACACTGTTGCACCAAGTGGCTCCTTCTCAGGGGGAATTACATCACAGAGTGTAAACTGGTGGCCGTGCTGTGACCCAAGGCTGAATGTGTGTGTCTGCCCCTATGTGCACAGTGGGCTTGGGGCATTTGTGCCCTGTAGGGTTGGATTACAGACACTTCAACTCACCAGCAATCTGGTGGTTTTGGAATGAGCATACATGCCACATCCAGGAGATGGGATTGCCTCAGGCACCCATTCTCCTACCAGCTACTGAAGCTGAACAGCTCTGGGATGAACTCCCAAAAAGCCCATTTCACCCTCAGATGCTCCTTTAAGGATTGGAATCACCATAAGATGTTTTCTCCCTGGGCTGGAGAGAGCTGCAGTGGGGCTGTCTCTGCTTGGATCTACAAGATACACTTATACAAGACATGGAATATTTTCATGCCCCAGCCCTCCTCTGCTGAGTGCTGTGACCATGTTTTGGATGTCTGCTCTCTGATCAAGGCTGTGACAGGGGGACCCTGGCTGCTCTAATTTTGCTCTCCTTGCCTCCCCAGGTACAAAGGGCTTGGAGTGCTCACCCTCCACCCCCACCATGAACTCCTACTTCTACAAGTTCATGATCAACCTGCTCAAGCGCTTCAGCAGTGAACGGAAACTCCTAGAGACCAGAGGAGCCTTCATCATCAGGTCAGAGCACTCCACTAGCCTCACAAAAGCACCTGAGCACCCCTGGGGCAGATGGGGCAGGTGGGATGGAGATGACAGGGTCAAGCAACCCAAGAACCACACTGCATTGGAGCTAAAACCATTTCCTCAAGCGTCTGTCTCCAGCAAACGGTTTTGGAGCAAATGGGATTTGCCTTTCACATGTCAAGGCACCATATTTCTCTCTCCCATCCCTGGAGGCAAAGTGGCTCTTTATTAAACAGTGTTGTCAGAGCCTGTTTCATTAAGCAACAACTAGACCAGCCAGAGCATAAAGACAGGTTTGCACTCAGAGTGCCAAGCCAAGTGAATCCCTTCACCCGGCTGAGTGAGATGCCCATCCAAAGCCATGTGTTTTGATGCGTGAAGTTGGTAGGTCTTATTTCAGCTTTTTAAGCAGTGGAGACTGGAAAGCCAAGAGTTGTGGAGGGCTGAGGGGCGTGGAGACTGGAGATCCAAATGTGAAGGCTGGAATGCCAAGCGTCGTCGTAGCTGGCAGGGAGTCATCTTTAATGCAATGAAATCTGGGGCAAGGGATATCAATTCCTCAGCTCACTGGGAAATAACAGGGTTAATGGTCAAGGCAAGGTGGAGAAATCAGTAAGGAGGTTGGTGGAAGGAGCTAGCAGGACCCTGGGTTTTTCTCCCTTGCTTTCAGGTATGTGGTATCAAAATGAACACAGGGAGAGCATGAGATACAAGCCACGCTCCTGTGGGAGAAGAGAGCTGCCTCTCTGAATGCAGAGGGTTGAGCCAGGTACTGATGAGGAGGTCCCATTACTGCAATGGGAAAACACAGCATACAGAGCTCCCAAAATCTACAAAGCTGAGCTGGATGTTGAGTTGTACTTATTGGGCAGCAGTTTGTGCCCAAGTCTTTAGACAGCCTGAGAGCACGCCAAGAAGTTACTGAATTCATCCCAGAAACAATATCTCACTTGTGTCCCCTCTCCTCTGCCTGGTCAGCACAGCCCCTGGGATGAGCCACTCTTGGCAGGGAAATGGCCACATGCCATGTTAGGGGAGCAGGGTGACTAGACCAACAGTGGGGCTTGGCAGGGTTCCATTTAAAAACTCTCCCATACCATGGCCACCCTAAGTTTTTCCCTCTGGCTCTGGCAGGATGAGCCTTGGCTGGCAGGCCCAGGTTTCCCAGCTGCCAGCCAGCGGTGTGGTGGGACTGGCTCACGGCAGCTCAGCAAGCCAAGGCTTTTTATGGTGACTCATGCCCCAAAAAATCTGGTAAAGCTAAAAAATACCAAAAAAATAGATGACTGTCCTTTGTTAAGTCTCATTGTGGCTCACATGGGATAGACGCAGGTCTGGAGCCAAAGTGATGGTTCTGGGAAGGGTGAGCCATGCCCTCAGGTACCAGCAATTAACTCTGAAACCTACTGATGGCAGTTGAAGGACTGATGTAAACTACATCTCTGCTGCTTCCAGAAAAAGCAAGATGAGAATAGAGGAGGAAAACTTTTACAGGACTCTCTGGCAAAGATTGATCTCTTGCTGGAGAGACTCGGTGAACGTGGGAGCCTCGTGGAGCTATTTTTAGCCACTTTTCAAATTGAAGCCGTATGTGTGTTCCCACGTTACATCCCTCCCCTGTCCACACGCCAGCTCAGCTGTTTTGCACAGCGGGGTGGGAAGCCAGCCTCGTGTTTTACTTGAGAAATGCTGCTGATGTTTCATCCTGGGCTGGAGAGCACGGGAATGCTTGAGAGACCGGGATAGTGTCTGCTAACGTGTGGTCCTTCCCTACCACTGGCAAAAGCCCTTTGCTCTCTTTGTACCATCATCTTCCCCTCCCCTTTGGTACCACTGCTGCCTCTCTCTGATGCCAGCAGACCTGTTAAGTTTAGGCAATGATTTCCAAGGGAAGGGATTAGTGCTCACAGGAAATGGGAGACAGGGGGTTTATTCAAGCACAGCGCAGCAGTTCTCCCCATCACGTTCACAGTGGGCAAGTTCGAAGGTTGTTGAGGTCAGGCAGAGGGTCTGTGGTTAAAGGCAGTTTATTTCTAATCCAACTCGAGTTTGTTGCTGACTCTGAAAGGACTTTAGTCTCTCCTGGTATGTCCTCGGGGTCTCAGAGACAGAGGTAGTGGTACACTGTGCGCATGCAGATTGGAGTGGGGTTTGAGTAGTGATCTCTGCAGGAGATGGGACCATCTCTTGCTCTCTAAGGACCTGTGGTCCCCAAAACATTCAGAGCTGCTCCAGAGCCTGACTGATACTGGGAGGTAAATGGAAGAAGTGCGAGCAGCAGTCACAGGCAAAACTCACCCTCCAAGTCTGGCTCAGGCAGAGACAGAGGCTGTGAGGGGTGGTCTCATCATCAGTGACCCAGGCCCCAAGTTGTGTATCTCAAGATTCTTTGGCAGAGAAGACAGGGTGGAGCTAAGCAGAAACACAAACTGCGTTCAAAGTAACAGGAAATGCCTCCAAAAACTTCTGTCATTCATAAGGAAGAATATGGATCATTTAGTCTCCTTTGCCTGGGACCACAGACTGCTGGATAACCCAACACTGACACATGGTCCCTCTGCCAGTGCTGCTGTTGCATCCAAGAGATGGATTGGCCTACCACCTTCCCCAGTGGAATCAGTGAAACATCACCACATCGAATCGTGGTGTGATGCCTCATCCATGCCCAGGGGCTTAGGATTAGGATCCCCTCAACCCAAGGGGGCCTCACAGAAGGACAACCTACCATCATAGTGGAACCCCAACAGCAGGAGAAGGGAAGGGCAACATTCAGGAGAAGGCTCTTCAGAGCCATTTAGATGCCTCATGAATGCAAAGGACTCTCTTTGTGAAGGGATGTGTCAAGGGGACTCCAGTGATGTGAGTCCCCTGAAGTTTCATGCTTTCCCACCCCTCTCCCTTTGAGGGAAGAGGGAAACCTGCTCCCATGATCTCTTCCAAATGATTTTTTTTGGCTTGGCATCAGTTTTCTGCATCACAGCTGACAGGGTTCCTTTGGGGATCTGTCTCCCTCACTGGCACTTGTGACTTTTTTTAGGCTGGAAGCCAGTAAAATTATTCTGCCTTCAAAACTTAGAATATAATTCCAAGTGCTGCCTTCTCTTCTCAAACCAGGCATGTTTGCACTCAAAGGTCGCTCCCAAGGTGTTGGCAGAGGCAGAGGCAGAAGTGTTACCTCCCACCTTGATAAGCAGATCAGGGACCTTCCACCCTCCTCACTAATTGCCCTGGCTGGCACGTGGCCATCCTGGATTCAGCAGAGCCCTTAAGCAAGAAGCAAATACTCCCATTCAGCTGCTGGCCTCCCAACGATGGCTTGGAGCAGCAGAAAAATGCGGAGGAGCTTCCAAAGCATCACATGGCTCCTTGGAGCAGCACGGCCATCCTCCAGGCAGGAGCCCTGTGAAGGGAAAGCTGCTTGGCAAGTCAGAAGGCAGGCAGTGGAGCAGCACTGAGCTTTTCAGCTCACACCAAGATTTACGGGCTGGATTTAATGCTTGTTTGTTTGTACCAGAGCTATGGGATGGGGGATTAAGTGAGGGGTTAAGCCCTACCCCATGGACATCAGTGTTGCTGCTCAGAGGATAGGGCTGGCTGTCCATGGAGGAGCTGTCTTCTCTCCTCCTGTCCCTCCCCAGGGCCGTTTGTGCAGCCCCAGTGCTGGCCCCAGGGTCAGTCTGAGCTCCAGGATCTGTTCAGCTCACTAAGCTGAGCCTAGCACCAAAGCAGCCAGCTTTTTGCTGCTCTTTGAGATAAGCAGCCCAGGCATTCATGGCTGATGTGCTTTGCCATAGCAAATGAACCCTCCAGAGTATAGGATATGCTTGAGTGGCTGGAGACATCCCCATGCATGTCGTGTGTGGATGCTTTGAAGTGCAGGGCTTAACTTTTAAGCCCAGCGAGGACATTTTCTCTCCAGAGCAGTGGCACCCTGGGGCACGAGAGGACGCCTGAGTCAGCACTTTGCTCCCCAGGCAGGGGCCTGCACGCAGGAGTTGTCTCAACTTGTTTTATAAAGCTGTTAAACAAACCTACACACTGCCTGGCACCTTCTCACGAGGCATTTTCTGAGGTTAAACTGCTTGGAAGGGGCTCTGGCATGACTTTTCAGCCACCTCCTGTGCAATGCACCTGATGGGGCTTGTCCATTCAGCTGGGGATTGTCTTTGGCTTTTGAGGGGATGCTTGAACTCTGTGGGGGGTGGCCAGAAGGACCGACTGGTTTTCCATCCAGTGTGGAAGACACCGACTGGAGCAGATAAGGTTATTCAGCCAATTTATGGCATTAGCTGGAGAGCTGGAAAATCTGAAGTCTTGTCATGGGGCTGTGGGTTTGTGGTTCCAGCAGATGGGAAAAGTTCACCTGGCTGGAAATTCTGCCTATTCCTTGGGATCTCAAAGTCCTGCTGGGATGAGGCCAGTGGTGAGCAGGATAGCAAAGAGGGCAGAACTGAGGACAAACACTGTCAGGTCATGCTGGGTGCATGATACCCTTTGTGCTGCAGTGGCTGGTCCCCTCTGTTTGGGCTTGACAGGGCTCTGCTGCCTCTGAGAAGCTGGGGCTGACTGTGTGACACCTGTTTCTCCACAAAAAGTAGGGAAAAAGAAGCAAAGTGAGTTTGAACCTGCTAACTAAGATGAGGAATCAGAGAGTGGGAGAGCAGAGGGCCAGGGTGTAGCACAGACATCCATGTGATGCTCTTGGCAGGCCGGCAGTGAGATGCATGTTAAATCACTTTTCACTCAGTCTGCCTGGCATTCCCGGAGTTGTGCTCTCTGTCTGGGAGAGTGGGAAGGGAAGGGAAGCCTGCCAGGGTCCCAGTGAGGAGAGCTGTGGGGAGGGAGTGGGATGAGGGTTTAGCCACAGGTGTGGATAGCAAGGGGAATGCACTGGGGATGCAGTACAGAGCCAGTGGGTGTCTGCAGTCCCAGGATGCCACCATATTGCAGTGAGTCCAACCACGTCATCCTGGCTCCTACTGCTTCCCTAACCTCATCCTGTCCTGCTGTGCTGTCCTCACCGCCCAGCCTCTTGGCAGGGAAGGCTCTGTACCTGGTGCTAACCAAAACCCTCCTCTTCTACCAGGCCTGGATGCTCTTGAGCTCCCCGTGACACACATTTTGCTTGGCCAAATGTCCCAGTACCTCCTCATGAGCTGGAGGCACCCAGTGCTGGGATGCATGATCCACTTCTGCTCCTCCTTCCTTTGGGTGTGCTGATGCTGCTGTGCCCCTTCTAGCTCCCACTGCCAAACCCATGCCCTGAAAATCCCTCTGCAAGTGAATCAGGGCTGGAGGGGGGACACGTGTCACCTCTTCCTCTCTCCCACCCTCTGTGCCACTGCATTGCAGAACAAAACCTGCGTTTGTTTTTGCGGGAACCATTTGGCTTGCACTCAACAAAGTGCAAAAAAAAAAAAGAAGGGGGAAAAAAATGGAGCCTCTTTGATAAACTGTGATATGAACTCGGGTAAAATCCAAACAGCTGTGAGTGCTACAAGGGAAGCTTCTGTGTCAGGAGGCAGCGAGCCTGCGAAAATCCACTGCTCTGCCTGCCAGGATGCTCGCTGGCCGCCTGCCCTTCAGCTTTAATGAACTGTGCTCTCGCTATCCCCCTCCTCGTGCCTCGCCGAGAGGAGGAACCAGAGAAAGCTTTTCAGTTTGGGGGTTTTTTTGCCCATTTGCAAAGGAAAAAGAGGGGCTCCCTCCTGCCCAATGCCCCAGCCAGGCTTGGGGTGATGGAGCAGGGTGGTTGAGCATCCCCAATTCTGCAGAGGTTAGTGGGCTACTCCTTGTTTATCTCCAGCCTATTCCTGTGCACTTTGCTTTAACTCTGCCTGCTCCCCAAAACCTCCTCTCTTCCACTTGCCATGAGAAACGCCATGCCTGGAGTTCTGGAGCAGTGCTACAGTGGTGTGGTTCTCAGGCTCTTAGGGAAATTTGGGGTGGAAGCCAGCAACCCTACTGTACCTCCAAAACCCCCAGCTCTCAAATGGCCTCTTTTACATCATGCAATGGGCTCCACAAGCCCACAAGAGCATGTGCTTATTGAGGTTTTAATTCACCAAGGCTCTGGAGCGTCGTTCTGGGCACTCCGATACCCCCCAACCCCACAGAGCAGGAGCCTCAGGGGAAAACCCAGGTTTTCCCTAGGCTAGAAGCTGGATCTAGGGTTGCAACTCACAAGCAGTCACCAGCAGCATGACCTTCACAATGGAGGAGTCTGGTTGCTCTGCCTGGTAGAGCAGGAGCTGGGCCAGCCCCAGCCAGCTGCCTGCTAGGACAGGACCCCCAGGGAAGGACAGGAGATGCCTCCACTGAGCTGGGAAGTGAGGGCTGGAGGAGCTGGGGTGCACCAGACCCTGAAAATGAGTTCCCTGTCCTAACCCACCCACCGAAGCTGCTCTGGGACCTGCCATACTCAGAGCTGCCTGGAAGGATTTGATGGGTTTTCCTGTAGAGAAATGGGAACCACATGTGAGCGGCAGTGCCGGAGTGGGCTGAGACTAATTTGGGTCAGTGAGAGGGTGGAGGGGAGGAAGGGGAAGTGTGCGTAGGGGAAGAAAATCCTCCCCAAATGGCCAAGTTCCTTCAGAGGGCAGGTCTCCAGGCAGTGGTATTTGCTCACTCCCAGCATTTTCCCTAGGATCTCAGCAGGAATGCTGTGGAAAAATGGACTGTGGAAGGGGGAGCTGGGAGAAGGGGGACTGGGCAGAGGGGAGAGGAGCCCACAGCTCCCCTGCTTGCTGGGCATTGTGTTATGTAGAGCAGTGTTTCAGCACATGAAACTTGCAAGGTGTCTCCCAAATTTTCCTTGCCCAGCCAATGGGGAAGCAAAGGTCGGTGCAGACCATGGGGTGGTTTTGACTGCTAAATTAACCCATCTGATTCTGTCAGTTGGTGCTTGGGGATTCTGATGGTGTTTCCTTTTCTGACTTTGCAAATGTGATAGCTCAGTTTATGCATCTTTGTGGAGGGAAGAGCCAGGAAATCAGGCTGAATAATAGCATTTCCCCCCCACCTGTTTTCTAGGGGATCCTGCTCAGGATTATCCCCCAAGGCACAGGGAACTCTGTTAAAAACCAAAAAAGAGCTCACCTCAGCCAGTCGGTCTGGCTGAGCACTCTGCTCCCAGTATGGGATGTCCTGCGATAAGATACATCTGGATGGAACATTTTTAACTCCCCACTGAAAGCACAGAGCTGTGCAAAAACCACTGTGGTTGGAGCTCCTTCCATTTGGTGCTCCTTCCCTTCAGTGCATGAGTTGCTCTCCATGCGCTGCTGCACCTGGAGCTGGTCCTCTTATAGCACTGGGGTTCTTAGGGTCCTGGCAGGGCAGGGAGCACACCTGTGCTCTCATCTTGTGCATCTATGGGCCTTGGAGGGCTTGAGGGAGAACGGCTCCTCAGTCTGCATCCTTTGGGAACTTTCCATGGATCTTAGTTCGGAAGGCAGGGCAGGCATCGTGATCCAGCTGTGATGCTGAATGGTAGGGAGAAGCAGCAGGTGTGGAGGCAAGTCAGGCACTGAAGTAGCGTAAGTGAGGTACTTTCTCAGCTGACACTTGAGTAGGGAGTGCAAGGCTCACTGAGTTTACTGACAGGCACCTCCTTCCTGAGCTCCAGGATATGCTCGAGTTGCTGGCAGAAGAAATGAGGCAGCTTCACCTCCCACCCCAGGGCACACTCATCCCTGAGCCCTGGGACACTGCCACCTCCTTCCAGTCCCTTTTATCTTTCCTTCTGGAAAGATTCACCCTCAAACACACAGTGTATTCCTGCCATACTCTATCTCTGCTTTCAGAGGTCTAGAGATGCCCAGCAGGACCATCTTCCCCCAAATTTCCCTTCCGTACAGGGCTATCCAAAGGCTTATCCACCTGTAGGATAGCAACCTGCTCCTTGGCTAAAAGCACTTATTTCTTCATCTTAAAGCAAAGTGGTGGGAAGGGCAAGCACAGGAACCACAGCTCCCATCTCTCTACAAGCTGTGCGTGCCCTGAACAGGATCAGCCTCTACCAGCTCCTGTTGCCACAGCTTTGCACCCGCTCCTTTAACCTATTTATTGCAGTGAACAGAAATTATAGGGGGAAAAATAAGGCGCTTGTCAGTTTTCTTGAAAATTAGGCCACAGCTGTCAGCCTGAAAGGGAAGCGGACGTCTCAAAGGAAGGATCTGCTGTTGCTCTACGCATCTCCCCCACTCCTCAGTCAGCCTCTACCCTTCCTCCTCTTCCAAACAGAGAATGCTTGCCTGAAAACATAACTGCCCAGTGTAAGTACCCCTAGGTGGCCAGGCTCTCAAGGTCTCACTTGAACATGAGTTGTTCTTCTCAGCTGGAGTGGTGGGCTGGAGCCAAGCACGTGCTATGATGCTGCTGCTGGTGCCTATTGAAACCCAAGAGCCTGGGGCAAGAGTTGCGTTTGCCATCCATTTTGCCATTGAGTCATCAACAAGTTTAAAATTTGAAGAAGAAATGCTTTGAGGGGTGGTATTTTTTGCTTTCTTGGACGGTTTGGAAGGGAACAGTTTCCTGTTTTCCAGGAAAGCCTCCTGTATATGCTCAGATGTTCCTATAGCATTTTGTAAGCTTTGCAGGTCATCAGTGACTCATTAGTGCAGGTCATCAAGGCCAGGTTGGATGAGGCTTTAGGGAATTTGTCTTGTGGAAGGTGTCCCTGCCCATGGTTTGGAATGAGATGGTCGTTAAGGTCCCTTCCAACAGAAACTATTCCAGAATTCTGTGAGCAGGATAGCTTTATCCATAAGTCACCATAAAGTTCTCTCAAGGAAACTCATGGGCAGATGGAGGCTGGTGCTAGTTGTCTAGTGGGCTTCACCCTGGAGGAGTGACACATTCATCTGTGTTATGTCTAAGAGTTGGGCCATGCTTGGGCTGAGTGGACCAGTAAGTTTTCAAATTTAGTTGTCTTCTAGCTTCTGACCCATCGCAAAGGATATTGGTGGTTGATACTCTTCTATGCTGGAAGGTGATCAGAAGAAGAAATGGGAGAAGCGTGAAGAAACTTCTGTAGAAACTCTTCCTTCCTCTTATTACAACCCTGTTTCTCTCTCCTGTTTGGTATGGAGTTGGAAGTATTTCACTGATCATATAAATGTCCAGAGGTGCTGGATGTCTGCTTGGAGAACAGAAGGTGACCTCTTTGAAGGGAGCTGTTCTTCAGGCATGTCCAAGATGGGAATGAGGCTGGGTTTGTCAAAAGTCAAAGTGGGTGTGCCCAGCTTTGGGCTGGACTGTCAGCTTTGGTGGGCAAGTGGGCAGTGAGGAAGCCATGCTGCCAGCCAGGACAGGTCCCTCCCGGTGGTCTGGTGTCCGAGGGGAGCTTCAGGAGGAACAGAAACCATGGGCTGAGGCTCTGCAGGACCGTGATGCTGTTTCACCAGTTGAAGCTGGTCTGAAATACTCATGGACATTTGTTCTGTGCTCCTCTCAGGCATCCGTCTTGGCTGCTCTGGGGGATCCCCAGGGATCCCAGGGGAGTGCCCTGTGGCTGAGACAGCCCCAGCCCAGCGCTCAGCTGGCACCGTGGCTCCCTCGGCAGTTGTCATGCTGATGGCGTCTGCCAAGCAGGCACTCCGTGGGAGGGTTTTCTTGTTTGCAGTGAAACACTCTGCACCTTTCCCTTTTCAAGCAAAGGCATCACAGGGCTTGTCTCCAGCTTTCTGAGAGCTACACATCTCCTCTCAGAATACACACATCTCCTTCCCAGATCCACACATCTTCTCACAGGATCTCCACATCTCTGGTCTGCAGCTTTCACCGAGTTTCCCTGGGGAGCTTGATAATCATTCCAAGAAACCAGAGCTGATGAGGGTCCTTCTCATCCCCAAACCTGCCTCCTGCAGAAGGAGTTCCGCTGCTTGTAAACCTCCCAAACCCTTCAAAATCCATTAAACACTATGAATTTTGTAAAGCAAGAGCTGCCAGGGTTGCCATGGTTTCCCTTGCCTGGAGGAGCTGCTCTGGAGCCTGGATTCGGGAAAGGGGGGATTAGAATGGAGGACTGGGATTTTCTTTGCTGCTGTGGAGGGAAAGGATGGGGGAATGGCATCCCTGTGCCTTCCCTGCTTGGTCTTTTCGCCCCTTCCCATCCTAATTTTATCTGTGCTTCCTCTGCAAATTCCTAAAGGATCCCAGCTGCTGGGCCAGACTGGGGATACTGTTTTTCCCAGCAGGATTTCAGGGGAATGGGGATGGGCAATGGGCATCATGGAGGCTGTGGATTCCCTAGGCAGGCGTGTTAACCCCAGGCATCTCCCGGGGAGCACAGAGCAAGCAGGAAGGGTGGGGAAAAGCCTTGGGGAGGGGAGAGGAAGGGAGCAGAGGAAGAGGAGGGTTGGGAGGAAGGGTGGAGAGGCTCTGCCCTCCTCACAGCTGTGTAAGTTGTTATATTTGTGAGCTGAAAAGCGGAGCGAGCCCCTTGGAGCATCACTCCCTTGACCTCAGCCAGCTCTTTTTCCAGCTCCGGCTCTGTCCCAGTTGCTGGAAGTGGGACGAGACACAATCCTCTCCCAGCTGGGGCCCCGTGTCTATCAGTCCAGAGCTAATAAAGCGAATCACTGGTGCTTAATGAAGAAGCACCTGCTTAATTGAACACAGCAGGATGGTGCTCAGTGTGGCAGGGCAATAGAATGGGACCAGCAGTATTTCCCCCCCAGGCTCCCCGCAGGTCCCAGTGGAGGGGATGGTTCCACAGCTAGGCTAGATTTCATCTTACTTTTTTTTTAATTTTAGGGAAAACCAGACTTCCATCCTCTTCAAACAAGCACTGGGCTGCCCTGACCCTCCATCCCCTTTCCTGTGGGGTGGCTTGGGGCAGGGACGGGGCTGAAGTGGTTAAAGGAGCAAGCAGGCAGGATGGGAGCTCCGACAGCTCCCTGAAATGATGATGTTTAGATTAGCTGGTTTCCAGGCATCGAGTTGTCAAAGCAAGAGGACTGGAAGGGATGCTGGGGCTTGCCCTTAATTGGAAATGTGGCTCTAAAGCCACCCCATCTCTCCAACGTCCCCTGGGCTCTGGCATACTGCCCCACAGCAGCTCCCTGCCCCTGTATGATCTCTGTTCCGCTTGTTCCTATACCCCATCCCACCCACTGATCATGAGCATGATGGGGATTCATTGCGATTGACATTGCTGTGCTGGCAACTCAGTGGCTGCTGGATCAGAGATGCAGGGGGACCCCAGGGTGACATGGCCATGCAAAGCCTGTGGTGACCTCTATGGCTCTTCCCTTGCCCAGCATTGTGTTGTTGGGGAGTCCTTTAGGCAAGGGGAAGGGCAGGGTCCTGTGAGTGCAGCAGGGGCTGGAGGTGACCTGATGAATCCCTTGGGAGCCCCAGTGCGGTTCAGGGTGTCCCCCACGCTGCAGCTGTACACTGCCTCCCATCTGCCTGCTGCCACATTCCTTGGCTCCATCAGAAAGGCTTGAATAACCCTTTTAAAGAGTTAAATTTTAATGTCCTAAATACCACACTTCATTATCGCCATGTGCCTGTGCCACCGGCTGCCTAATGTCTCCAGTATGGTGCTGTCATGATCTGCAGCTGCTGCCTCCCTGGGGACACTTCTTCCCCTCTTCTTCCATGCCAGGAGGTCCTTGGGGATTCTCTGGGTCCCCATGGGCCAGAGGATGCACATGGCACCCACAGGGATGCAGGGAGAGCTCCAGGGAGAGACATCTCACTGGAATGATGCTGCCAGGGGGATTAGCCATCATCACATCATATATATTTGGGGAGATATACATATTAAAGAGGGATGTGTGTGTGTATATATATATACATATATATACACACACAAACATATCTGGGATATATTTATGGAGTGTACATATAAGGGGTATGGCTCCCACTCACTGTCCCCTTTGTCCTGTCCCCTTCCACAGCCACGCCACTGGCATCTCAGTTGAGGCCACCTGTCCCCTGTTCAGCCCCTTCCCCTGCCTCCTCCCAGCCAGCCTGGCGTTCCCCTCGTGCCATCGAAGCCTCCCAGGGGATGGGCTCTGGGGACCCTCCCATCCCACCAGCAGCTGCCTGGTGCTGGTGGTTGGGCTCAGCTGCTGGCTGCTGTCACAGAGGCCAGCAGCTGCAGGACCAGCCAGTTGTCCCCACCTTTGGGGACTGCTTTTGGGATGTGCCAGCCAAGGAGCTTCATTGAGGAGGAGTTCAGGGTCTCTGCCTGTGCCACAGGAGGATACTGTGCAGTGCACTGGCAAACTTACTCTACTGGTGGTTTCCAGAGAGTCAGAGGGCAGCTGGAGGGGTTGGTGCCCATGGGAGCAGCATCCCCATGGGGTGACACGGCTTTGAAACAGAGGCACAGTCTCCACGGGGCTGCTCCTTTAACACCCATACAGTTTCTAGTTCCCCAACGCCACTGAAAGAAGGGCGGACAATCTCAACCCTTCTGTGCTAATCAAAACCAGGCCCGAAATTAGAAAGTGTCTCGCATTCAGCCCCCTGCTCTCTGTGAACACGGCATTCACCAGCCAAATGGCAGAGCTCCTATTTATGGAAAGTGAGAGCCTTCCTTTTCCCTGGAGGAGCAGCAGAGGGGGGACCTGACCGGCATCCTTGCTGTGGGCAAATGAGGGGAGCTTTGGAGGTCACTGAATTTCCCTCAGTGCTCCCCAGGGCTGTTTTTGCTTGTTTGAGCTCTTTCTGTAGCCTTTTTGCCTACATGAAAAACAACAGCTCCCTGCGAGCCACGAGCAGTGCAGCCGGTCGCTGGCTCTACTGGCACACCAAGCACTTTGCAGTTGTGGGTAAAACTATCCCAGGTTTGTTCCTGGTAGATCTATCCCCTCTTTGGGCACAATAAATCATCCTACTTCACAGTACAAGTGCCCAGCACGGCTGCTGGAGGAAGCTCAGCAAGGATGGGGCATCCAGTTGTCCCCTCTTACTGGAGCAGCGTAGCATGGAGCCAGCTTACTTCTGGGCTGGGCTTGCTCTGCCACAACTGGCAATGACCGGATCCTGCCTGCAACGCTGAGCTATTGATTTGCTTTTGGCTTCATCAGGTTGGACTGAAAGCCTTTGCCTTCCCCTTCCCTCCCTCCATGCCTCACTTTCCCATCGCTCTCCCTCCTCCAGCCAGCCCGCGTCCAAGCGGTGAGAAATCAGGGAAGCGTTTTCATCCCCATGAATGCAGCCAGTTACGTAAGAATAATTGGGATAAATGAGCTTATTTATCACAGCCCGTTCCATTTTAACGGGGTCCAGGGCGATCGCCGGGTTGGGTTATGTAAAATCCCGCACAGAGCATCTCATTGTCCGGTGGCAGCCACGCGGGATGCGGGAGCTGCCAATGGAGAGCAGCCGGCACTGGGTGAGGAGGGGATGGATTATTTGCCATGAAGAGGAGGTGGAAGAAAAATAGAGGGTTTCTTCCTCCATGTGTTGAAGAGGGAAAAATCCATCTCTTCATTCTCCTCTGGCATCCCTAAACCAGCGGGCTTTAGGGTATGGTCTTCAATGTCTAACTATAGCCATATAGTCTTCCACTAGTCCTTCCTCACAGGGATGGGTGCTGAAAACTTCTCTCCTTCCTCCTCCTCATACCAAGAGATGAAAATACAACCTTTGTGGAGGGAGTTCTGGTGTGCTCCCCACCTCCTGGCCAAAACGCTTCCCATGCAGCCACCCAAATTGGTGCTGGTTTTTTTTGCCTCCTAAACCCTTCCAAGGTGGAAATTTGATGTTCATCTAAGATTATCTTGTGGGGAATGGTGCTTGGTAGGAGTTGAGGGGAAGCAGAGTTGCTCTGGGGGATGCCTCAGTGCTGAGTTTCCCTGTCAGCCTATGGGGGAGATGTAGGAACCCAGGGACCATCCCAGTTTCAGGAAAAGCTGGTGTGCAGGGGAGCTGGGTGGGCTTCCCTATATCCCCCCCAGGCCCATACTGCGGAGCTAAGCCGGCACTGGGCAGCATTTCAGGTGTCCTCAGACAAACTGCCCAAGAAAGCAAGAGCCTGGAGAAAAACAGGAAATCCCCAAATCCAAACAAGTGTGGGAGGGAAAAAAAAGGAAAAAAAATGTGGTTTTTTGTTTCTGGTCTAAAAAATGTTGAAAATCTTGGGAATGCCTCAAGGTTTGTTAAGCAGGACATTCCTGCTGTGACCCAGCCAGGCAGATCATCGTGGGCTACAGTGCCTGTTACACCGTGTTTTGGGGAGAATGCTGCTGGCAGGATGTCCAGTGGAGCACAGTCATCTTCTAAGCTTCACCAGCTGGAGCTCCGGAGCCACTCAGCACCAGATCTCCTGACAGCCAGAGCATGGAAGAGTTCAAAGAGCAGCCTCTGACTCCAGGGCTGCTGGATTGCACAATGCTGGGAAGGACTGCTTTTGCCCAAAGGCCAGGCTCACAGGGATGTTCGCTGGTGTCACTGGGATACTGGTGTGACTGGGCCATCACACGCCATCTGTAATGATGCTGCTGCACATTCGCTGCACTGGTCAAAGTGGAAAGTAACCCTGAAACCTCCTGAGGGAGGTCACGGAGAGGCTGGAGGTGGCACCAAGGTGTGGTGGAGGGTGCTGACAAGGTTTGCAGATCAGCATGACCAGGGATGTGCCTCAGCCCAGCTTTTTTTTTTTTCTGTTCTTGCCTTGGTGTGAATATCTGCATCCTCCAAATGTAGAGCCTGGTATTGCCCCACAGCATCTCCCTTCTGGTGCCACCACACTGACCCAGCTTCTGATTGACCCCTGTCTCTTCCCTGATTCTCTCTGGAGGAGCAGGCTTACATCAGAGTCTTGGTTGTGCTCATCCTTCCCCCCCAATTTTCTCCTCTCTGATACACAGGCAGCTTTGTCTACTCCTGAATGCAGAAAACATCTTCCATTCCATGGCAGACATACTGCTTCGAGAGGAGGACCTCAAGTTTGCCTCTACCATGGTGCACACCCTCAACACCATCCTGCTGACGTCCTCTGAGCTCTTCCAGCTGAGAAACCAACTGAAGGACCTGAAGACCCCGGTACAGGCAGCAGGAGCAGGCTCAGCAGCTTGCAGGGGCATAATAGGAGTGGTGGGGACCAGGCAGCCACCCAGGGATGTGTCTTGTTGCTCAGTCCCTGCCTGGCAGGTCCCTGGGTTGGAGCTCAGGTGACCACTTTGTTCCTCCACTCTTCAGCTTGAAGGATGTGCCCAATCTCCCTGGGGTGGGAACGGGCTTCCCAAACCCTCAAGCAGCTGCTCCCTCCCTCCCTCTGCCCTGACGTGGGCCAGGGAACAGGTGACAGCAGGAGTAGAGCTCCCCAGTCCCTCAGCTGTCCCTGCCAGGAACATGACCACAGGATTTGCCAAGCAGCTGCCACCAGCACCAGTGACATCCAAGCAAAGGGAGAGAAGGAAGACTTCTCCTCCTGCTGAAGGCCAGAAATGCAGTGGTGTGCCCTTGGGTGGGACAGCATTGTCCTCCTGCCCCTCATCCTGTGGTGGATACAGCAGCTGTGAGGACCACCTTGTCATACTGTCACCCCAAAACCCATTGGGTCTCCCATCTCCTGAGGCTAGTGGGCTCATGCCAGTGCCAGGTGGACTTGATGGGTCCAGAAATGTCCCTTCATGTCTCGGGGGCACTTGCCAACCCAGCGGGTTGGTGTTGGGTACTCAAAGCTCTTCATGTCATGTCCTTGCTCCCACTGGTCACCAAACCCCAGTGCTTCCTTCTTTCCCCAGGAAAGCCGTAACCTCTTTTGCTGCCTGTACCGGTCCTGGTGTCACAACCCCGTGACAACTGTGTCCCTCTGCTTTCTTACCCAGAACTACAAGCATGCCTACGACCTCATCCAGAAATTGTATCCTTTGGGGATTTTCTGCCAGGCCAGAGGCCAAGCTGGCTCTTGGTCCCTCTGCGGCCACCAAGGTCACCCTGCAGGCCAGCCCAGCCTCCTGCCTGCAGCCTATCATTACCAGGGAAGGGCAGCCTGTTGCTGGGTATGTGCCAGCTGCCTTCCCCTTGTGTCATCCTTTTTTTTGTGGTGTAGAGAGAGGAAAGTGTGCACTGACTGAGCCTTGACCTTCCTTTGCCCAGGAGGGGAGGCTCCTCACATCCTCTTCCTCCCAGGAAGATGAAGGCTTTGGCCTCCTGGCCTGATGAGGAGCAGGCAGTGCCCAGCATGGCGCAGTTCCCTGTGAGCTCACCATCTGCCTGCAGCAGAATGATTATTTTAATGTGCCAGCAAACCCCAAGCCTCCCTGAGCAGTTTTCCATGCGAAGAAGCTCAATAACACGCTTAACTTCCCATCCCAGCTTGCACCGGCATTCCCTCTGGGAGACACGCTGTCTCCATGGGCCAGGAGGGTAAAAGCAAGCGTCCTCCCCTGCACCATCATCCTGCCTGCTCTCAGCTTTTTGGGCAGCCTGCCTCTTCCGCCATTGCTTCCTGCTCCTCCTGTCTCTCTCCATCATCCCTTGGCCACCCTGCAGACCTTTCAGCCCTGCCAGCATGCAAGCCCTGCCTGTTCCTTGCCTGCTCTCATCCCACAGGAGCAGGGAGGGTTTGGCAAAGCCACAGTCCACACTGGGCATCACCCGCGCGAGCCATCTGCTGCTGCCGGGACACCTTTTTCCAAGGTAACATCCTTAACAGCCGCATCCAGCGGGGATCTGGAAGTCACTGTGGATTTCCTCACTGAAGTGGACAAGCTGGTGCAGCTCATTGAATGCCCCATATTCACATGTAAGGAGGAAACCCCGGGTGGGGAAGGGGCGGCGCACGGTGCTCCCCCTCCACACTCCTCCATCACAAGCGGCAGCCGCCACACGAATAAATAGAGCAGAAGTTATGAGACTTCTTGCCGGGAGGTTTGCCCAGCTCTGGAGCTGCCCGTCGGGAAAAGGGCATGCTGGCAGCATGGGGGGGCAGCATGCCCCGCAGATATAGGTTAAGGGAGCGAGCAACTCTGACATCCAACAAAGGGATGGGGGAAGGGGTGGGGGGGCCTCAATCACACTGAGCATCTCCAGGGGTGCACGAGTAGGGTGTCAGTTGAGAGGAGCCCTGTGTGCCACCCTCACATGCATGGGGTGGTATTATGGGTGCTGCTGGGGCCTTTAGCAAGAGAAAGGGGGGTTATTTGCTGTAAGTGGACAATTAACCTCTAAAAAAACAGAGCTGCTCTTTTTTGCAGCATCCAGCAGTGTAGGTCCCCCACTGCATGATGCTGGGGCTCAGGGATGTGACACTGGGGATCTGGGATGGCAGCAGAGGATGTGGCAGGCTAACTCTGTCTGCAGGGGGATTTCTCATGATGGCAGTTTGCTGCTCCTGGGCTTCTCCTTGGAGGTGCAGCAGGGCATTGAGATTGCTGGGAAATGTCCTAGAAAGAAGTTTGTGGGGCACCTATATAGGCCCAAGGTTGGGGAATATTTGGGGGAATAGAGAGCAGCTGAGCAAGTAGAGACCCTCAGTCATGCTTCCTCCTGTAGTATCCTGTCCCTCACCCCAAGGTTGACTCTCCCACTGTGTGAGGCACCCACATGCGTGTGGTGGTTTTCTATGGCCCAGAATTATTCACTGAGGGTTCTCCACCCCACTCACCTTAGCTTCCACATCTCAGGGTAGGGAACACATGTCCTCCATAAAGCAGCATCCCTGGGTATGGCTCCCTTCTCTGGGAGGTACCAGAGGTGCAAGTGACAACCAGGAGGTGAAGTGCCGGGGCATAGACCTTGCCCCATCCCCTGGGCTGCCCCATGTGGGACTTCAGTTGTCTGTAGGGCTCCAGAAGACCCTTCCACCATGAGCACAGCGAGGGATGGAGCCGGAGGGTGGTTTTCCCTCTACTGAGCAGCACTGAGGCCCAGCACATGTAAATGTCAGAGCCAAGCAGAGAAGATCCCTTCTGCTCCAGAGAGTCCCCGGGAAGGTGTCACCCAACCCTCTGGATATGTGATGCTCCACGCAGGGAGTATTTCTGCTAATTCTGCATAAGATGAGGAGCAATCTCATGTTGCATATGTGTTCTCAGGCAGCATGGACAGCCTCAGGGATGAGCAATAGCAGGAATGGAAGACTGGGGAGTCAGCTGCCCCTTTCCCCTGCTGGCAGCTGAGGGTTGTGTCAAAAAGCGGGTCTTTTGGAAAGTCTAGGACACAAAAATGGATGAGTTAGTGGAAGGAGAGAGGAATGCCATGCAGGGGCCCCTTGGGTCAGCTGGCAGAGGCTTAGAACCTTCACAGGACCATCAGAGGGTGTGGGAGGAACCCGCTGTTACAGCTGGAGGTGAAATGCATTTTCCCTGCCTCCCTATCCTCTTCCTGTCCTCTTCCAGATCTCCGCCTGCAGCTGCTGGATGTGAAGAACAACCCCTACCTGATCAAGGCTCTCTATGGCCTGCTGATGCTGCTGCCCCAGAGCAGCGCCTTCGAGCTCCTCTCCCACCGCCTGCAGTGCGTGCCCAACCCTGAACTCATGCAGACCACGTAAGTGCCATGGGGACAGAGCCCAGCATCAGCATGGGGGTCAGATCAGCTGCTCCCCCACAGCTGAGCATCCCTGCCATCCCAGGCCCAGCCCTGATCCCAGGCTCAGTCCCATGCTCCAGCTTTTGCCCCTGGTTCCATTGTGACCGTGGCTGCTCCTTGTCCCCGTGGCCGGGAGTGTTGGCTCAGGGGGTTTTTTGTGTCTATATTTGGTAACCCTGGGAGGGCTGTGCCTCATCCACAGGCATTTGGCATCCGGGATGGAAAATTTCACTTGTGGGGTCGCTATGGAAACAAGCAGAGCTGGGAAGGAGGTTTATGGAGAAAGACTCCAGCAGCTGGGGGGGTGCTCCCAAGGCATCCCCCTGCAGCCTAGGCGGCCTTCACAGCACCCAAAGGGATCGTGGCACCCATGCAGATGCTTCTGGATGGCTGCTCCATTCCCATTCCTGGCCTTTGGAGATCCGTGAGATGTGCAAGGGTGGCATCTCCCTGGGGACCAGCTAAGATCCTTGTGCTCCATGCCCAGGGGTGCTGCCAGTGGGATTTGCTTTCCAACTCTTGGCTAATGGGTAGGGGCAGCAGTTAATGGTAAAGCCATCTCTGCCTTGGCAAAGCCCAGGGAACAAAAAGAGCTCCCAAGATGGGCAGGTTTCTGAATTAACCCCCCGCTGCCATTGTCGCTCCTTGGCTTTTAACTGCTTCCCTAGGATGGCTTTTATCCCTCGTGGCCTCCGGCACTGAGCTCCTACCCACAACACAGCACTGATATTTAATTGGGGGGGCGGAGAGGGGGCTGCGTGTGCTTCCCCCTCCTTTTTTTCCCCCACTAGCCCCAGCAGTGGGGGTTTTTCGAGCTGTCAGACGGCCTGAGCATCTGATTAACTCTGACCTACATTCCTTCAAACACCGAAGCCGGCTTTCATAACCAGCCAGCCCCAGCTGCCCCCTCCTCAGGGGAATACCAGGGCCACCAGAGCTGCCTGCCATCCTCTTGTGGGCATCCCATGGCTGGTGTCCCCCCCCCTTCCTTGCATGGGGACAGCACAGGGATGAGCATCCATAGCTGGAGCCATAGGGAGCCTGCATCTGAGGACTTCAGCCATGGGTGCTCATCCCTGGAGGCTGTCACTGCTGCCACTGGGTGTTTTTAGTTTGATCAAAAAACTAGACAGGGAAACTGAGGCACATGGTGCTGGCATCCTTTCCTCACTGATTTTGACTGGAATGTTGGAATTGAGGGGAGCATCCATGTTGGAGGGGTTGAGCCTCCCCTGTGGGGCCAAGATGTAGTTGTCCCTTGCCCCCTCCTTGTCATAGGATCTCTTGGGCTCCATCTCACATCTTTAGGGCAGTGAAACATGTCTTTGGAAGTGTTTTGTGGGGCACCAGCATGACTAGGATGTGCTGAGCTCAGCTTCTTCAGGACAAGCTCTTGGTGCTGCCACTGCTGGATGCTCACAGCACTGACACTCCTAGCCCCTTCCCACCCTCATTCTCTGTTCCCACTCTGCAGGGACAACAGCAAACCCAGTACCAGCTTCAAGAGAGCAGCAGCCTCCAACATCGACTACACAGAGCTGCTGCAACACTTTGAGATGGTCCAAAACAAGCACCTGGAAGCAAGACACCAGCGAGCTGGGCGGGCAGAGCAGCTGGACCGGCGGGTGGTCCTCTGAGCATCACAGAGGCCACTGCGGGTGTGCACAGTTGCTGGGGCTGGGACCAGGGGATATGGACCAGCGAACGGGCACACCGGCTGCTGGCCGCCGGAGGATCTGGTGGGTTTAATGGAGACAGGCAAGTGCTCAGCACAGGGCTGGTTTTCCCCCCCACTGTATGTGTGGATGATGGGGGACCCTCAGGCTGTGCCCGACTTGTCCTGTGGGTGTTGTGGGGATGTGGGGAAGGGTTGCAGGAGAGAGCCAGGATAAAGTACCTCGTCTTCTCTTGCAATGGGGCGAGGAAACTCCCCTTTGCTTTGCTAATGCCTTCCCCGTGACTGTCAGCTGAGTGCCCAGCCTGTTGCCAGCAGCACCAGAGGAGGGGAAGGGAAGACGGGAGCAACCCCTGGCCTCCCGCCCTAGAAAACAAGCACGCAGGGCTGCCAAGCCACCTCTCACCACCTCGACTTCCACCCTCTGGCTCCAAGGCCCTGCTGGAGGTCGCCAGCGGCATCTCACTTGGGGAGTCACTCCTGTGTGTGACACTCGGCCCCCTCCCTGCATTCACACACCCACCCTGAGCCCCCGGCTCTTGGCAGGGACAATGGCATAGCCTCAGCTCCCAGCTGGCCCCAGGGGGCACAGGGAGCAGTGGAGACCCCCATCACACCTAACCCTGGACTTGAGTCCTACATTAAGCTCCCCATGATAAAATAAACGAGCAATGCAGAGCAGCCCATTCCTTATTGCTGGGTTTCCCATCGTAGATCTGTTCCTAATCAGAGCCAAAAATGCAGCAAGGGCAGGGAATGGCATGGAGCATCGCTCTTGACCCTGTGCCCCAGGCTGGCCCAGCCCTGCCACGTTGGCTCGCCAGTAAACAGGGCTTCTCCGCCTGCTCCTCTTCCCAGCAGGAAAAAAATACACCACTGAAATTCTTCCAGGCCGCGGTCACGAAATCACAGCATGGTGACAGGCATTTTCCTGGCCCCAAGCAGCTGCTGGCGCTGCCTTCGCCCCATCCCATAGCACCAAGGGACCCTGGCATGTGCCAGGCTCCAGTGGTTTGGGGGAACCCCATTGCATCCCCTGCTTATTTCAGGCCCTCACCTGATCCCAGGAAAGGGGGGTTGGAGGCATTCATGGATTTTTTTATGGCTTCTGGCCTGTTTACAGCAGAGGCTGTCTCTGGCAGTGGGTTTCCTGAACAGCCCTATACCAGCAGAGCTGCTTTGGCCGGGATAAAGACATTCCTGTCATTCCCAGGAAAGGGCTTTCCAAACCCAGTCACGGCGGGTTAATTTTAACAGCCGGCCCTTCAGGATGGACGAGCAGTGGCTTCCCAAGCCCATCAGCTGCTCAGGGTGCTAGGGGGGTGCCCACTGATAGACCCCCGGGTCATTGCCAGTGTGGGCCAGGGCTGCTGCTCACTCTGGGGCTCTGCCCATCGCTCCTGCCGAACTCACCACTGCTGAGCAGCCTCTTTCCACACCGAGGGACTGGGTTTATGGGAGAAATTCCAGTCGGCTGCCGGAGTGCCGAGCCCTAATCGTTTCCTTATGGGTGCTCTTCACCAACACCAGCTGGAGCAGTGTGGGCATCGCCGCTGGCAGATCGGGGCTACTTTTCTGGCACGAGGGGCAATAGGCAACTCAACTGAGCCCCTCGCCCCAGCTAAGCCGCATTTCACTGCGGGGTGTAGGGAGGTCTGTCGGGACTCAGCCTGACGCCGCCAGATCCCCGGGAATCTGGGGCTGGGGCTTCAGAATGGCTGCGGGAAGTGTTCGTCTGCTGGCAGGCCATGCGTTTCCCATGGCTCTCCGGTAATCGAGTGCACCGAAACGTTTCGGAGCTGCTGTATAATCACCCCGGAGGGACTTGAGCCTGAAACGGTGGTTGCCTGCAGCACACCTTGGCAGGTCAGGAAGGCAGTGGGGGTCAAACACCCCTTGGGGAGAGACTGAACAAGAAGCATCTCCCTGCCACCTCCAGGGACCCCCGATGCCTCCGAGCATCCCGTGGCAGCTCCGGTGCTCACCCCAAGCACAGCGTCCCTGCATACACCCTGCGGCTCTCCTGCTCCTCAAGCAGCACACCAAGACCAGCCCTGGGGGTTCCTCTGCCGCCATGGGAGCAAACCTCGGTGCTGTCCTCAGCAATCCGACATCCCCAGGCATTCCCTGGCTTTCCCTCCGCTGCAGCCCCGGGGCTCCCGGCGCTGCTCCCCGACCCCCCTCCCAAGAGCATCCCCGACAATCATCGGGGCTGCCCCTGCCCCGTGACCCCTGCGCGTCCTCCGGGTGGCCGGAGCATCGCCCCCCTCCTCGCTGCCCGCAGCCCCC
>VWZD01004834.1:250440-328185 GCA_013396695.1 Sakesphorus luctuosus | reverse complement strand
CGCCGCCCGCCCCGGGCTGCCGCAGCGCCGCGATGGAGACGGCGGAGAAGGAGTGCGGAGCCCTCGGCGGCCTCTTCCAAGCCATCATCAACGACATGAAGGTAGGGTTCCCCTGTCGTGACAGCGCGCCCCCCGCACCCCCATCGCACTCCCCCGGGCAGCCCCCGCGCTGCTGCCGCCGGTACCGGTACCGTGGTGGGTACCGGGACTCTGCTGCTCAGCCTCGAGATGGGGATGGGAACCTCACACCGGGTTTCGGAGCCCAAACATCAGTCCTGCAGCGGGTGTCGGGGTCCCGCATCGGCTGTCGGAGCCTGGCACGGGGTGCCAGAGCCCCTCATCAGCCCCACACTGGGCATCAGGATCCCGTGCTGGGCATCGGAGCCCTGGGGAGCGCAGCCTCACGGGAGCCCTATATCCATCATCGGATATTGGCCCCATCACGGGCATTGCAGCCCCACATTAGCCCCAGACCCGTCACCGGGTATTGGAGCTACATCCTGGGTGTTGCAGCCCCACATCAGCCGTCTTATCCCTCATCGGGTATCAGAGCCCCATGTCAAGCATCGAGGTTTCCCATCGGGTGTCAGATCATGGCACTGGGTGCCGGAGCCCCACATCAACTGCATACTGGGCATCAGGGCCCTGAGTTGAGCCATGGAGTCCATGCTGGGGATCGTGGCTCCATATCAGCCCTGTATCCATCCACCCATCCATCCATCTATCCATCCATCCATCCATCCATCCATCTATCCATCCCCGGGGGCCGGAGCCCCGTGTCGGGTAACAGACCAGGCATTGCTGCCCCGATAGGAGTGCCACTGACCCCACATCGGGCATTGCTGTCCGTTTCAGGCATCGCGTTGCCTCTGCCACCCCCCACTTCCAGCCTGGATTTCTGCTGGATCCACTGGGGTTGACACCAATGGAACAAAAAGGTCCCCCAGCTTCTCAATCCCATTTCCCAGCCTGGGGAGGGAACGTCGCCACCACCCTCCCTGGGAGCAGGATGGGCCATGTTTAAAAAAACCTTTTTTTGTTTGTTTTCGTTTCAAAAAATAAAAATTAAAAAATGCCGGGGGGCATTTCTGACTGGAGGCTGAGTGGGAAGGAGGTGACCAGCCGTGCTTCTTCATCTCAGAGGGCCAAAATTCCTACTGCCAGCTCCAGCACTGAGGTTTAGCCCCAGTCATTTTTGGGAGGCGAAAGCTCTCTTCTTCCTCCTCCTCCTCCTCTTCCTCTCTTCATGCTGCAGACCCGTCCAGACAATGCTGTCATTGCCAAAGCAGGGGAGGGGGGATAAAAAAAAATAAAAGCCTTGCTGAGAAGGAGATTAACCCCTTCAAGGGGCGGTGGTGGCTCCGCAGCCGGACTCTGGCTTGGGGCCGGGAGAAAAGCTCCAGGGAGAAAATCCCAGCGCTCCCCAGGGCAGCGAGATCCAAGGCTGGTGGGGAACGGGTACTGGGGTGATCAGCTCCCTCACCCAAAACACCTCCCCAGGGGAGGTGGGGGCAGCCTGTGCCTCAGTTTCCTGTTCTCCTGTTGTGGCTGTGGAGAGGGTGAGCCAGCACAGAGCCATCATCTCCCAGTGACATGCCCAGCACCATCAGGATGTGGTTGGGTTGGGAACCTCTCACCCAAGGAAACCTGGATTCAATTTCACGCCATTTGTAGATGGGAAAGATGAAGGAAAAATGATGAAAAAGAAGGAAACCCCACAATGCTACAGCTGAGGCTCAGTTTGTGTCCTGTGCAGCCCCAGCTGAGCAGTGGTGGCATCTAAGGATGCATTGTCCCCATCTCCCAGCCACACGGGTGTCCTGGCATGGGCACTGGGGGACAAATAACTCCCTGCCCAAAGAACTGCTGGCGTTGAAGGGCAGCTATGTACTTGGGGTCCTTATGGCTGGGATCCCTGTTCTGGACACAGGGAACAAAGGGACCTTATTTTGGTGGCAGGTGGCCTTTTCAGCACCCCTTGGCCTGTGGTGTTGAGGACTCAGTTGGTGGCAGTCCCCAGGCCAGCTCCATTCCTGTTGCCTCTCTTGCCGCGTGCTCGACGTCCCTGGATGACCTTGGCATGTCCTTGTTCTCACTGTCCTCTTCCCCATCCTCCTCTTGCCTGGCATCACAGGGGCTGGGGGCATCAGGACCTGCTTCCCTGATGCAGGGGAGCCTCACTTGCTTTACTCAAGATGGCCATGGAAGGTGGCCCAGGGACAGTGGCAGTGACAGTCCCTGAACACCCATGACCAGGGCACTGCCACAAGTGGTGTGTGAAGTGGCACCCTGAAACCCCTTCTTTGCTGACTCATGAGGAAACCAGGGCTTTCGTTGTCCCTGGAAAACAATGCTGGGCTGGTCCCATGACACTCTGGTGCAAACCTTGTCCCCAGAGCCACCACCAAGCCAGGGTGCCCACAGGGATGTATGGTGATCCACGTCCTGCAAGGCTGGCTCTGGTGTCTGTGTCTCAGCCTGGGGGCTGCCTCAGCAGGGCTTGCAGACCCCTGGCATTGCTGTTGGGTGGTGACAGTGGGATAGCACCAGGATATTGTCTCTGGGATGACAGCACAGGAACTGACCTTGCTAGGATGGCAGAACCAGGGTGGTGACACCAGGACTGGCTCCACTGGGATGGCTTTGCTGGGATAATGACGCTGGGACCAGCCTTGCTGTAACAGCACCAGAATGGCCTTGCCTGCTGCTGGCACCTGGATAGCCTCACTGGAATGCTGGCACCAAGACTGGCCATGCCAGGCTGGCACTGGGATGGCCTTGCCAAGACAGCACCAGGATTAACCTCACCAGGACAACACTGACTGGCCTTGTTGGAACGGTGACACTGGGATAGCCTCACTGTATGGTTGCACTAGCACCAGGACTGGCCTTGCTGGAATCACGCTGCAGCTGGCATTACTGTGACAGGCCTCACTGGAATGGCACCAGGATGGTCTTACTGGGATTGGCATCTCTGAGGCATCACTGGGACTGGTCTTACTGGGACTGACTTCAATGGCATCGGCGCTGAGACAGCCTTACTGGAATGGTGGCTCTGGGACAGCCCTGGGATGGCCTCGCTGGATGGTTGCACTGGGACAGCCCTGGAATGGCCTCGCTGGGATGGTGCCACCAGCACAGTCCTTGGATGGCCTTGCTGCGTTGGTGGCACTGGAACAGCCTGGGGTGGCCTTGTTGGCATGGTGGCACTGGAACATCCCTGGGATGGTTGCACCAGGATAGCCCCAGAATAGCCTCACCACACGGCAGTGGGATTGGTCTTGCAGGGATGGCCTTACTGGGAGAGCCCTGCCAGACTGCCACTGGAATGGTCTCACCAGGACAGTACTGGAGTGGCCTCCCAAGCACCTGTGCCCTGTCTCTGCCTCCATACAATTGTCCCCACCTCCAGCCTTCACTCCTGCCCTATTGCCCTTCATGGGCTTGGGGGAGGCAAGGACTGGGGTTCCTGCTGTGGGAATGGAGCCCTCCATGGTGGGGAGTTTGGCCATCAGTGCTTTGGGGGAGGCTGCAGGTGCTGGGGGCTCTGCTCCACTGCTGGCCAGGGTCTAAAAGCTTTTTCCTTTCATCTCCTCTTGCCTAACCCATAGGCTGCCTTGACCTCTGTCAGGAAGAAATCACCCAAAATCCTAAGGTCTACAATAGTCTACAAGTTTGGGTGGTCATACTGGAAAGGGAAAAAAACAGGAGGGGAAAGGGTTGTGCTCAGCCTTTATTAGCCATCAGAGAAGCCACTGAGCTGCCCTGTCTCTCTGTACCAGTGAAGGGGAGACCTGCCCTGTCTGGGAAGGGTGCAGGGAGAGAGGAGCTCTGTCTCTCACCATGGCCCTTCTTCCTTGCAGAGCTCCTACCCTATCTGGGAGGATTTCAACTCGAAGGCCACCAAGCTGCACTCCCAGCTCAGGTGAGTGGTCAAGGGTAGGGGCAGGACATGAGGGACCCCTCTCCCCATGGGCACTTCCTGGTGTGCTCCACACCTGCTGAGCTCCTGCCTCGCTCTCTCCGCCCCAGGACCACAGTGCTGGCTGCAGTCGCCTTCCTGGATGCCTTCCAGAAAGTGGCAGACATGGCCACCAACACCCGAGGTAGGTCCTCTCCCCTAGGGGTGAGTGTCCCCAGGCTTGGTCAGGCACGAGGACAGGTGGCAAGTGTCCTCTGTGGGGTGTCCCCTGCCAGTGTGACCAGGGTGGACTTCAATCAGCAGCTCCACCATTCATGGAGAGATGTCCAACCTGTCCCCACGCCAGGGTGGAGCATCCCCTGGGAAACAGGGTTGGAAAAATGGGAAGTGGAGGGGTGGGCACCCGGATGCTGGCTTCTCAACACCCATAGGTGCTTAGCCACATCTTCTGGTGGGGCTGGGACATCTGGGGTGGCTCAGCCTCACACTGTGGTCCCCTGCACCCATCTCTGTCCCCCAGAATTTACAAGCCACCCACCCTGTCCCTGGCATCCACCTGGGAGGTTCCCAGTTGGGTCCTGGCTGCTCCAGGTGTCTCCAGGAAAGGGAAATAAACTGGAGGGAGGTTCAGGGGTCCAGGCTCAGGTGTTCTATGGACAAACTCTAACCTGCCAGGGAGGTGACTGAAAAGCTGAGGCTGTCTGTGGGGACCCTCACGCTGCTGAGGGGTGGGAGGGAAGGACCCCCAGACCCTCTCTGGGTGCCTGTTGGCAATGAGTAGCCACTTCCCACCGATCAGCTTCTGCCAAGCAGATGGTCCCGGGCTGGTTTGCAGACTGGCGGCATCCAGGCCATCTGGAGCTGCGCAAGGAGGAAGAGGAGGAGGAGGTGGCAGCTTGAGCCAGGATCAGCTTTGCCTCCAAACCCACTAGCCCACTGCACTGGGGGGATTAGGTCTCCCCCAGCTCCCTGCCAGCCTGGGCACTGAAAGCAAGGAGAGGGCATGGGGGGATGCTGGGAACAGCTGGAGACTGGCACCGTGGGAGTCAGCATCACCCTGTAGTGCCGTTATAACTGTAGGGGTTTTGGGAGGGTGGGAGGCAGAGCAGCAGTGGGGAGAAACTGAGGCACTGGGTGGGGGATGACTGGTGGCCTCGCACACAGTGCATGAGAATCGGATTAGGAGCAGCAGGAGCTGGGATAAGAGCATTAGGAGCTGGATTAGGAGACTACCCCAGTGCAGGAGAAGGCTCTCGGCCCTCGAGTTCCCCTATTTCCAACGCACTGAGGGACCGAGGAGTGCCCAACAATCATGCAAAAGGGTGGAAGGTGTCTCTGAAGGCTTTTTAGGGGAGAGAAAAGCAGAATATCACTCCTCAGTTTGCATCCGAGGATTTTGGATTGCTGCTTTTCCTGGGATTTGCCAGCAGGACTGCCACCATGTGGCCATCCTTAGGCCTCAGAGTTAACAGCGGTTTCACCTAAAAGGGATGGTTCTGCTTTCTCTTGCTGGCAAATAGCCTCCCCGGGGAGTCTGGACTCTCTTTTTATCCACTTGGGATTGTGCCTGGAGGTGTGGGACAGAGCTGACCGCCTGGAACTACGCCGGGGTACCTCATCCTTTCCCTTCCCTGGCCCCACCATGCCAAATTTGAGACAAACAAGTTAAAAATGAGAGCAGGTTTTAATTTCAAGACTGACAGAGGGGTTATTTAGTACTTTGTTTGTCAGTTAGTGGAGGATGATTTATTTATTTTGTGGACTTTACTTGGGAAAGAAAATGAACCACCCCTAACCCAAAGAGTTCCCAGAGCTCAGCGAATCCCAGTGCCAATTGCCCCTGCCATGGGCCACCCTGCTCTCACTGTACAAACTGGGCTGGGACCGGTGTGGGGATGTCCCTGCCCCTTGTCAGTGGCACTTCTCTCCCCACCAGGTGCCACAAGGGACATCGGCTCTGCACTGACCCGTATGTGCATGCGGCACCGCAGCATCGAGGCCAAGCTCCGGCAGTTCACCAAGTAAGCAGGACCAGGGCCTTGGTGACACCAGTTTGCCAGACTCATCCCTCACTGAGGAAGGAGATGCTGGATGTCAGCTGGGCCTGGGATGAGGGGCATGGCCTCCCACCCCTGGCTCCAGCGCTCTCCCACACTCTGCTTCTCTCTCCCTGCTTCAGTGCCCTCATGGAGAGCCTAATAAACCCTTTACAGGACAGGATTGAGGACTGGAAGAAAACTGCCAACCAGCTGGACAAGGACCACGCAAAAGGTACGGAGAGGGGCAGGATAAATCCATGCAGAATGGCTGTGCTGCTTGGCAGAGGCCCCTCTGACAGCACTTCTGTGCCCACAGAGTACAAGCGAGCGCGCCATGAGATCAAGAAAAAATCCTCTGACACCCTCAAGCTCCAGAAGAAGGCTCGCAAAGGTGAGGGAGGGTCTCCTGGGGGGTGCCCCCACCAGCCCCTCTGCAGCACGCCCAGCCAGGGTGGGCATCCCGGCTGTGGCACTGCCAAATGGGGGTGGGCACTAGAGGGGTCCTGCTGCCCCCCTGCAGAAAGGGAGGTGCCAGCATGGCCCAGGGGGGTGGCAGGGAGGCGGGGGCTTGTGCCCCAGCCTTCGACCTCTTTTCACACGTTTTCTCTGTCTCCTTCTCTCTTCCCTCCCCTCCACATCCTTCCTGTAGAGCTACTTGGTAAGTGAACTGCTGCCCCCCACCACCGGCCCCCTCTCTACTTCCTCATCTGCTCCACCCAGTCTCCCCAGCCTCTGTCTGTCTGTCCGTCCATTCCTTCACTCCCTGTGCCTCCCTCACCCTTCTTTTAGCTTAGCTTAGCTTGCACCCCAAATCCTGGGACAATGCCAGCCCTGCCACAGTGGCAGCCCAAGGGGTCCCCTGGTCCCAAGTGCCAGGAATGGGGATGGAGTGACAGAGGAGGCCCCTGTCCAGGGCTGCTGTGGGGTGAAGGTGCTCCTGGAACCTCCAGGAATATGGGCACAGTGGGGGAGCTGTGGCACCCACTGGGAGTGAGGATGGGGTGATGTCCCCAAGCTGCAGCTGGGGGTTGTAGCTTTGGCTTGGCAGTGGGAACCACAGCAGATTGGGAGGGTGTGTTGGGGAGCCCAGTACTGATGGTGCCCCATCTCACAGGGAAGGGGGACCTGCAGCCCCAGCTGGACAATGCACTGCAGGACGTCAATGACATGTACCTGCTGCTGGAGGAGACAGAGAAGCAGGCGGTCCGCAAAGCCCTCATTGAAGAGCGGGGTCGCTTCTGCACCTTCATCACCTTCCTGCAGCCCGTGGTGGTGAGTGCTGAAGACCAGGAGGGTGTGGGGTTGTTTCCTGCTGCCCAGTGGGTGCTAATGCTCCCTCTTGTCTGGCCTCAGAACGGGGAGCTCACCATGCTCGGAGAAATCACCCACCTGCAGGGCATCATCGAGGACTTGGTGGTGCTCACAGCTGAGCCCCATAAGCTGCCCCCCGCCAGTGAGCAGGTCAGCAGGGACAAGGTGAGGGCGTCAGGGGAGAGGAGAGTGTCCTTGGGGCGACTTACACCCCATTCTTCCTGCAGGTTATCAAGGACCTGAAGGGCTCTGACTACAGCTGGTCCTACCAGACCCCCCCATCCTCACCCAGCAGCTCCAGCTCCCGCAAGTCCAGCATGTGCAGGTATGGTGGCGTGGGCTTAACACCCAACTACGGCCAGGAAAACCAGTCCTCCTCGTTAAACCCAGTGGGCTAAGGACACTTACATCCCTTGGGGATGCTCACAAGGTGCATGTCCACCTTCTCATGTTCATATAGCAAACTAGTTCCCACTAATGTGGAGAAACTGGTCTTGGCATGCTGGTCAGGGCTGGTGGACCCATAGGACAGGATGGGTGCCTGGCATATGACCTGTCTTCTGGCATGCAGGGGAACCCTGGGGGCAAACATTCCACCTTTGTCATGTCCCCAAGCCTGTTCCCTGCCACAAGGGCTCCCCAGAAGGACCGTGTGCCTCAGTTTCCCCGGTTTGGAGTGTGGCAGGGCACTGGCCACCCTGCAACCTCCAAACCTCTGTCTTAAATTCTCTTTTCCTTCCTTTGTCCTCCCCACCGGCGTGTCCCCGTCCCCCCGGCGCCCCCCCAGCAGCGTTAGCAGTGCCAAGGGTGGCATGGCGTGGCCTGGCGGGGCTCAGACCTGCTCACCCAGTTCCACCTATCGCTACCGCAGCCTGGCGCAGCCCCCCGCCGCCGCCACCCGCCTCTCCAGCGTCTCCTCCCACGACTCTGGCTTCATCTCCCAGGATGCCGCTTACTCCAAACCACCATCCCCCATGCCCTCGGACATCACCAGCCAGGTACGGGGAGGGTGGTCTGTGCTGCCCATCTCCATGCCTCAGTTTCCTGTTCTGTAGAACAGGTGGGTGGTGCTGGTATGCAACACAAGGGTCCTGTATAGAGGTGATGACACCCAGCCCCAAGAGTATTTCCAGCTGCATTGGCATCATGGGAGATTAATATTGGGAATATTAGGGGTGCCTGCCCTACTGAGGGGCAACGCAGGCCACACTGCAGAAAAACCCCAGCCATAACCCCCATCCACATGGATAGGGCACAGATATCCCTCTTCCCATGCCAGGGGAATAGGATATTTCCCACTGGGAGAACAGAGTGTTTCCCAATCACCCCAGCCCCAAGATACCCAGTTTATGCCAGTCCCCTACCAGACAGCACAGTGCAAAGCTTCCCCTTCACTCTGCGTCCTCTGCAGTGCCAAGAATGCTCCAGAGCTGCCATTCCAGGGAGCTGCCATTCCAGCCTACCCCTGCTAACCTGGCACCACCAACCTGGCAAGGTGCCCACTCCCCAAAATGCCTGTTGGCACTGTGTGGCTTTGGGTGAGCACAGGGGAGGGTTGGGGTGGACCATCATCCCAGCTCTCTAGACCCCACTGCCAGGTTACTCTCCATCTTGCATCTGCACCGGAGTGGAGGAGGGCTGGGGGCCTGGGTTAGCCAGGGGAGCTGTGGGTGCTTCTCTAACCGGGGCTGTGACTCTGGCTTTGCTTGCTAACTGCCTCTTCTCTCCCCCTCTGGCTCTTGGCTCGGCCTTGTGGCACGGCACAGCAGAAGTCCTCCAGCTCAGCGTCCTCAGAGGCCTCCGAAACCTGCCAGTCAGTTAGCGAGTGCAGCTCCCCCACCTCGGTTAGTCCTTGCCATCCCACTAGGGTTGCATTTCACATGTGGTTCCCCCCTCACCTCATGGGGTTTAGTCCCCAGATCGCCCCATCCCAACCCGCCATGGGGCAGAGCATCCCAAGCAGCACCCATGGCTTGGTGGGGGACATCAGCACATGCCCCCTCCTGCCCCACTCCTGGTCCTAGTGTTGTCAGCATCAACCTCATGCCTTGCCCATTGCAGGACTGGTCCAAGGCCAGCCCCTACGACCAGCCAGTGGTCCCCACCCTGCAGCGGCGCAAGGACCGTGTGGAGCACCTCCGGGAAGCCGAGATGGGCTCTTCTGCTGGTGGGTACCCAGGCATCAGTGGCGAGGATGCTCCCAGGCCCCGGATGTCACCGGCTACAATTGCTGCCAAGGTACTGCCTGTGGCAGGGCGAGCACAGAGGTGCAGGGTTCTTGGGGGACTCCCGAGAGAGGAACCAGAGTGCTGACAGTGCCCCTTGCCCGTACAGCATGGGGAGGAGGTGTCCCCTGCCGCCAGTGACCTGGCCATGGTCTTGACCCGGGGGCTGAGCTTGGAGCACCAGAAGAGCAGCCGGGACTCGCTGCAGTACTCCAGCGGCTACAGCACACAGACCACCACCCCCTCCTGCTCCGAGGACACCATCCCTTCCCAAGGTACCTGGGCTACAAGGGGCATCTTGGGCCACCCGAAACAGCACTCAGTGTAGGGAAGGGGACAGCAGAGGCTGGAGCATGACTGCATGCCCTGGGTATCGTAGCATCAGGCTATGATTACATCACTGGGGCTGGTGGGGAGATTTGATGTGTGCTGGAGGTTTGGGTTGTGGCACAAACTTTGTGGCACACATAACTATGGCTTTTTCTGAATATTTGTGTGTTAGCTGGGGCTTGGTGGCTACAGTTGTGCAGGGCAATGCTGTAACAGGCAGCATTTCAGTGAGGTGGTGTTGGTGATGGTTTGTGGTGATGTGTCTGCGCAGCAGTTGAGTACAGGTGGAGATGGTGGCAGATGTTCGGTGATGGCAGCAGAGTTGACAGTTGGAGATCAAATAATGTTTGTAATCATCATGTTGATTATATGATTATTACATCATGTTTGTAATCATATTGGCATGATGATGGCTGAGCTGGTTATGAGCATGTGATGGTGACAGTGGAGGTTGGCTGTGATCATGTTGTGATAGTGGTGGTTAGGGTGGTTGTAAAGGTAATGGCTAGGTTTGACTACAACCAGTGGCAATGGCAGGGGCTGGTTTTGTCTGTGTTGCAACGCTGACAGATGGGTTTAGTTGTGGTTTCAATGTGATAGTTGGGGTGGTTGTGGTTGCTCTGTGATAGTAGTGATTGGGGTCATTGTAGTTCTCTTCCAGTGGTAATGGTTGGGTTTGATGGTGAGTACAGTTTGCCAGCAATGGTTGGGACTAGTAGTATTTCTGTCGTGATGATGACAGTTGAGTTTGGTTGTTGTCACACTGTGCTGGAGGTGACTGGGGCTGGCTGCAATTCCATTGTGAGGTGGTGGTTGGGCTTGGTCACCCACTGCCTGCCTGGCCACACTGCTGCTCCCTCCCCAGGCTCCGACTACGACTGCTACTCGGTGAATGGCGACGTGGAGTGTGATCCCCAGAGTGACTTTGACAAGTCCTCCACCATCCCACGCAACAGCAACATTGCCCAGAACTACCGACGGATGATCCAGACCAAGCGTCCTGCCTCCACTGCCGGGCTGCCCACTAGCACCAACCTACCAGCTGGCACCACCCCAGGGGTGGCCACCATCCGCCGCACACCCTCCACCAAGCCCTCAGTCCGCCGTACCCTCTCCAACGCCGGCCCCATCCCCATCCGACCCCCCATTGTCCCCGTGAAGACTCCCACAGTGCCCGACTCTCCCGGATACACTGGCCCTACACGGGTGGGCAGTGAAGAGTGCGTCTTCTATGCTGACGACGCCTCTCCAAACCCCCTGGATTTTGCCAAAGCTTCGCCCAAGCGGCTGAGCCTTCCCAACACTGCCTGGGGTGGTGGTGCCATGGAGATCTCTGTGTACCCTGGGGCCGGCCAGCACCTCTCTGCTGAGGAAGAGGAGGACCAACAGTTGGCCGCCAACAGGCACAGTTTGGTGGAGAAGATCGGCGAGCTGGTGGCTGGGGCCCACGCCCTGGGGGAAGGCCAGTTCCCCTTCCCCACCACCCTTGTGGGGTCCGGCCCCAGCGAGGAGACCCCAGTGCCCCCCCCAGCAGCCTCCATGGACCCCCCGGCCGAAGACATGCTGGTGGCCATCCGGCGTGGGGTGCGGCTGCGCAGGACCGTCACCAATGACAGGTCGGCCCCGCGGATATCGTGATGACACCGTGGCCAGCGGGGACATGCCCAATATGGCCAATGGACCTCCTGGGGATGACCTCTGCATCTCCCTGGGAACCCCCACCTGCCAACACCCGCTGCCCTATTCCTCCCCGGTGGCCCCCACTTCCTGCCCTGTCTCCTCCTGCCCTGCCCTCTCCCTATATCCTTCCTTCACATGCTCTTTCTTTGGCCCTTTTTCTCCTCTCTTTCCCATTTTCTCCTCTTTTTTCTGCATCTTTTCTTTTTCTTTTTTTTATTCTTCTCTTATTTGTCTCTTTTTCTTCTCTTCTTGTTTTCCTCTCTCATTTTTCTTTTCCTCTTCTTTCTTTTTAACTCTTACTCCCTCCTTTCTTTTTTCCTCTTTTTCTCCTTTCCTTTTTTCCTCTCTTTCCCCTTGTTTCTGTTTTCCCCTATGTGACTCCCTTTCCTCTGTTTTCTCTCCCTCGGGCGCAGGCGGGTGGCCTCAGCCGCAGCAGGAGAGGACAGGACGGTGCCAGCAGGGCTGTGGCAGCAGCAGCACCAGGAGTGGGGGGGCCTGGCTCAATTCCGCTCAGCTGCCTGCTAGGGGCCAGCACGGCTCAGCCTCATTTCAAGGGGCAGAAGCAATGGGGAGGGTGGTGAGGGGCATGTGTGAGAGGGTGGGGGGACTGGGGGCACAGGCACTGCAGTCCCCTCTGTCTTGAGGAGTCAACAGGGTGCAGCGGCTGAGGATGCTGAACATCTTTGCCCCACCTGGGAGTCACCGAGGATCCCTCTCAGCCCCCATAGACTCCCTCCCTCAGCACCTGAAGAGCCTGTGCAGGGTCCTGCTGGGGGAATGGGTCTGGGGAACAGGAGGTTTCACCCAGACCCCCCAAAGTGAAGAAGCTGATTCCTGCTGGCGGCTGGAGGAAAGCACAACCCCTGGCCCCCCGCTGTACATAGCCCCCTGCCGCCCCGCTGTCTGTCGCATCGCAGCCCCCTCATCCCACCCCCTTAGGAATAATGATTTAGTTCTCCCCCTTTCCCCTTCTCCTGCCCAGAACCACTGATGCCAAGTGACAAATGTTTGGGTTTGAGGGAGGGGGGGTCTGTTATTTTGTACAGAAAACAAAAATTCCTTGGAAAAGAAAAATACTGACCTGTCTTTCAACTGAAGTAACTTTTCTGGTGCTGTTGTTAACTTGGTCCTTACTCTTTTATTTTTTTAATTTATTTTACCCCATGTGCTCCTGCCTCTGCTGCCGCTTCCTTCCCTCCCTGTCCCTCTGCCAAGTTTATTTCTCTTTCTTTCATTCCCTCTTTTAATTTTTTTTTCTGGTGGTAATTGCCCTCTTCCCCACCCTTCCCCATTTTCCATAGTCACTGCTACAAGTAACGAATGCACTGTGAAGATTCCAGTATTAATAAAGGTTGTACTGTAATTAATAGCGTTGCCTGCACTCCTATGGATGTTCTGGTCTCGTGGCATCATCCCAGTAACGTGGGACACGTGGGAAGGTCCCCTCACCCCTTTCAGGTGCCCATGGCTGGAGGGAGTGGGTATTTTGGGTATGGAGGGTTGAGACAGCCTCATGGTCAAGGTGATGGGTGACTCGGGATGCAGAAGAGCTTCCTGCTGCCCCATCCCCTCCAGGAGAGGAGGTGCCCCCCACCTCCACCCATCCCAGCAGCACCCGCGTTGCCACCTCATGGATTATTGAGGCCGATTGCCAAACCTTGCTGGAGCAGCACAACCGGCTACGGTGAGCAGTGGGGATGGAGGGGCTCGGCGTGGGCAGCGTCCTGCTGACTGGCTGCGATGGGGGTCTGGGCCTGGGGCTGCTGAAAGGATTGCTGGAGCAGCCCAGACCACCTCAGCACATCTTCGCTGCTTGTCTGGACCCTCAGGGAAAGGTAGGGAGGGCACTGGAGTGGGAGAACAAGGAGGGGTCAGCTCTGGGAGGGGTGCCTGGAGATGCCACCATTCTACCTAGAACTGGGGGGCTGAGCATCAGCATCCTGCATGATGAATGGCATGAAACATATATAGAAATATATATAGAAATAGAAAATAGAAATAAAACTCCCCAAAAATGCATATATGTATAAAAATATATATATAAATATTTAAAATACCTATATATGTATTAAATATGTATGCGTTTAAATTTTTGTGTCTCTTGACCTAGAGATGTGCATGATGGGGAGTGCAGGGAGGGGTTTGCTGGCAGCCCCCATGCCAGAGACATCACTCCTGGGAGCTTTGAAGCTGCCGGGCTCAGCCAGGTGCAGAGAAGCAGCGACTTGCCCCAGATCGCTCCCACTGGATCTTGTTGAAACCTGTCCGCTGTGACATTTGGGGCCACCCTGTTCCCACCACCACAGCACAGGGTCCCCGTCCTGGTGAGCCTTCCCACATGACCCCTCCCTTCTGCTTTCTCCATGTAGGCTGTCAATGAGGTGGCTTTGGGCTTTCCCAATGTCCTGGTCCTGCCTCTAGGTAAGTGCTGGGGCGGGAAGCAGATGAAGGCTCTCAGGATTTAATTGCAGCTGTGGGCGGCTGCGGGAAATGCCACAAAGCAGGCGGATCCCTCGGTTTGGCTCAGCTCAATCAGGTCACTGACCGGACCAGGAGGATGCTCAGGGGCTGGGAGCTGCCTCCTGGCATGTCTTACAGCATCTTGCCAGTGACATGGCCACCAGCCTGTCTCTAAGCCCTCCTGTTCTTTTGCAGATGTGACAGACCCCAACAGCATCAAGGCTGCAGTCAGGAAGGTGCAGGAGAAGGTGGGAAGTGCTGGCCTCAACCTCCTGATCAACAACACCAGCACCACACGCCGCACCACGCTGGCCACTGAGACTGCAGAGAACATGAGCCTTGTCTACACCACCAACACCATTGGGCCCCTGCAGACAAGCCAGGTGAGCCCACAGGCACGCCCCCCCGCCGAATACTGGGAACAGGGAGGAAGAGGATGGTGATGCCTGAGCTTCCATGCCCTGCAGGCCTTCCTACCCCTGCTGAAGAAGGCAGCTGAGGCTGAAGGGCAGCATGAGATGAGTTGTAGCAGAGCTGCCATCATCAACATCTCCAGCATCCTGGGCTCCATCGAGGTGGCAGAGGCTTGGGAGGAGAGGCAGGACATCTGCTACCGCTGCAGCAAGGTACTGGCACCAGGAGGATTGGGAGGAACTTGAGGGTCACCTCCTGTGAGATTCCCCCCACAGCTGGCCCTGGCATTGTCAGCTCATGATGGTGAGGGTGTGTGGGTTGTCCTCCCAGGCGGCTCTGAACATGCTCACCAAATGCCTGGCCCTGGAGTATGGGAGCAGCGGGATCCTCTGCGTGTCTGTGGATCCTGGCTGTGTTACACCTCCCTTGCAACAGGAGATGGTGAGTGATGAGAGGTGTTTCGCCGTCTTAGGTCAGCAAAGTCCCATGGGCATCCCTTCCCAGCAGCATCCCTTCCCAGAGGCATCCCTTCCCAAGGCCATCCCTTTTCAGGGTCATCATTTCCCAGGGGCATCTGTTCCTGGAGCATCACCTCCCATGGACGTTCCTTCCCACTGACATCCCTTCTCAAATAAATCCCCTTCCAAAAGCATCCCTTCCCATGGACATCCCTTCCCAGGGACACCCCTTCCTAGGACATCACTTCCCATGGGGATCCCTTTCCTGGGCACTCACCTCTGTGCAGCCCTTCAGTTCCAGAGTAGCTGCACCACCATAACAAATGGCCAATTCCAGGCTGTACTCTAAAACCATCCAATTTCCTCTCAGTTTTTATTTGCCTTTTTATTTCCTTTCTCATTGCGATGGTGTGTCAGCAGAGGGCACCCCGGCCTTGCATTCGGCTGCCCCTTTACTCTGCACTGGCTGACAGAAGAGCCACTTTTTATTTAGGAACCAAAAAATAACCTCCAACCTTATAGCAAAAAATTGGGGACAATCAAGTTGATCAAAGCCACATCCCTTTCCTGCTAGAGCACCTCTGGCCTCTCCCAAACCACCCCAGCCAGAGCTGGCATCCCACCATGCCATGGGATGGGAATGGGGGTGCTGGGATGGAGGGTCTTGGCTCATTTTTCTCCCTGCCCTTGGGTCCAGCAGGGCCCAGTGACAGTGGAGCAGAGTGTGCAGGGTGTCCTGCGGCTGCTGTCCCAGCTCTCGACCACCAGCAACGGCACCTTCTGGGACTGGAGAGGGCAGAGGCTGCCCTGGTGAGAGCAGTACCTGTCCGCTGATCTTTATTAATTAAAGCTAATGAATTGCCATTTCCAGCTTTGCTCTGGTTCTGTGCAGGGAGAACAGGGACACTCTGGCTCGAGGGAGAGACTGGAGTCACTGCCCCCACTGTCTGGAATGCAGAGTGGGGCCAGGGCAGCAGAGGGAAGGATGGTGCAAGTGTGCTCCTGTATCCAAGGCATCCTTTGGAACTGAGGGAATGCCCCAAACATCCTCCCTTTAGGGCCATAAGTCACGCTGCTTTGTGGCCTGGGGACATCATAGACAGTCCCAAAACTGCAGCCATGGGCAGCCTCAGCACAACCCAGCTCTCACTCTGCTGAGCCTGCCGTCCCTAAAATCATCCAGCCTTTCCATGCCTACCCCGAGGATGCTGCCAGGCTTTTTTCCTGCTGGCTCAAGGCCAGCAAAGGCTCTTCGTATTCCAGCAGATGGGGGTTTCACAGGTGGAGATTTCCCAAGTCCCAGCACATCTCTAGGGATGTCTTTTGGGACATGGACCCTCCCTGCATTCATTCCACCTCACAGTACACAAGGAAATGTTGCAAACAGGCTCCCATTCCCCATTGCATGAGCACATTTCTATGGTAGCTCTCAGCTGACATTTTTGAAGGCATCCCTCAAAAGAGGGACTAGAAGAAAATGTCGCAATATCTCAAGTGGCCTGGACATGCAGGGCTTTGGCAAGCCCCAAGCCCGGCCATTTGCTGCAGGGATGCTCTGGGAAGCTTGGCCAGGGTCATTTTGCTGGGACAGCTTCAATTTTCCCACAGTGGAGGAGGACAGAGGATCATTCCCACGCTTGACATGAGGGAGCAGGAGGTGGGGGCTCAGCCCTGTGGGGTCAGGCAACCCCAGGTGGGTGTCTGGACCACACGGGGGATCTTTGTTAAAGCCAGTGGGGATGGGAGAGGGCGTCCCACTAATTAAAGCCCTTTATCAAGTGGTGGATCATGGCTGGTGGGCTTTATATTAGCTCTATGAAGGCTTTATATAAACAGAAACTATTGCTAAGCATGAACAGAGGAGGAGGAGGAGGAAGAGGAGAATGAAGACAAGGAGGAAGACAATGTCTCCACTCATGCTGCAGTGCTCATAGACTCATAAGCCTAAGCAGCCCTCAGCAAGAAGTACACTAATTAAGGTCTCTAACAGTTGATGAAGGTAATTAACTAAGCTGTGAAGCAGGGGGGAGGCAGCCAGGCAGCCCCCAGTCCCTCCGGCACACCGCCCGCACTGCGCCACCAAGCACAACAAACAAACCCAGATGTTTTCTTGCTGGAGAAGCAGCCGGGCCTGACGGAGGCAGTTTGGCAGGCGGTGGCTCTGGGGGTCCGTATGTCAGGGTGACACTCTCCCCCACAGTGGCGAGGGAGCGGGCTGACACAAAAAAAAAGTGTCACCTCCTCCCCAGAAGAGGAAGTGGTAGAGGCAGTGTGGTTCTCTTTGCTGGTCCTTTATTTTGGGTAAGGCTGGAGGCTCCGGGGACCTGGTCGGAAGCTGAGCTGCAATGCTATAGAATTAACTGGCATTTAATGAAAGCTGAGGGAAAAATACAAACCAAAAGGAATGGGGTGATGCCCTCACCCGCTCTGTGGGCAGGGAGGGCAGTGTGTTGCCCCCAACAGCTGCCTGCCATGGGGGGCTGTGTTCGACCCCACACCCATGCAGAAGGTGCCAGGCATTTCAGATGGGCAAGACCCCATGGCCATGAACAAACCCACGGTCCTGCAAGGGGTGATATTTGGTCCCAGAAGCGGTGGCACTTGTCCCACCTTTGCACCTTCCTTGGTAACCTCGCTGGGGGCTCTGCTGGGAGAGGCAGAGCAGAGGCAGCATCCGAGGCTCCAGGGCAAGGAGAAGGTGTTGAGCAAGGGGTCTTCTGCGGCGTTAGGTGTACTCCCACCGACCTGAGCAGAGGGAACAGGTGTCATCAGGTGGATCAAGGCCCCCATGCATGGCACCTGGATGTCCAAGGTCCCCCCACCCTGATCCCCAACTCACAGGGCACTCCATACAGCATCCGCATGACCTTGAGGCAGTTGTCCAGCAGTGCCTTGGGGCGCACAGCCTTGCTCCGGCTCTCAGCGCCCGCGCTGTGCACCAGCTTCACTACGTCGGCCACCACCGCTTCCACATCTGTCTACAGGGACAGTTCATCAGGATGTCACCAAGGTCCCCCAGGGAACACCAGAGTGCAAAACGCTACTAATTGTGCATTGGCCGGGAATCGAACCCGGGCCTCCCGCGTGGCAGGCGAGAATTCTACCACTGAACCACCAATGCCAGATGTGCACAACAACTCAGCCCTCCCCCACACCCCCAAACCCAGTGAGGCAGGAGCAGCAGGGACAGGCACTGTCAGCTGGGAACATCCCCACCCAGAGAGCACTCAACAGACACCTCTGACACCGGCGCTCCACACCTTGGGAGCATCTCTTCCTGCTGTCTCACACATCACCTCCAGCAAGGACAGCTTGTCATGAGCCCTCAGAGTTAACACTCTGCTCTCAACCGAGAACAGCTCTCTCTCTCTCTCCTCAGTGGGGCTGCACAACCTGACCCACAGTGCAAGACAATGCAGACACACTTCAGGTTCTTATTGGTCACCCAGCTGTCACAGGGCTCCCAGATCCACCACACAAACGCAGCTGCCTCTCCAATGTGGCAGGACCTCCCAGCCCCACGCAGCCCCCTTCGCGCAGGGACAGGAGTCCTCACTGCTGCCAAGCCAAGGACGCTTGTCATAACCACCAATCCAGGGACCCTCGCTGTCACTGAGCCACAAACACTCCCTTGCACCACACAGGGGATGGATGTGCAGAGGTGAGGAAGTTGCACAATCCCTTCAGGCGCCCCGGGCCAGTTCCCACGGTTCCCCAGGGATGCAAAACAATGTGGCTGCTGCATTGGCCGGGAATCGAACCCGGGCCTCCCGCGTGGCAGGCGAGAATTCTACCACTGAACCACCAATGCCAGATGTGCTACAATCGTTGGTGCTGCCCCACCCTGCCAAAACCAGCAGAGCAACAGGGACATGCACTGTTGGCTTTCACTACACTACACGCGAGTGCGCACACACACACACACACACACACACACACACACAAACACCGGGGAACCTCAACAAGCAAATCTACTACCCGGGCTCCAGCCATGGGAATACCTCTCTAGATCCCTCACATCACCTCCAGCAAGGAGGGCTTGTCATGAGCCTTCAGAGTCAACACTCTGATGAGACCACCAGGCAAAGCTCACAATTTCTTTGGACGGGCTGCAGAACCTGCCTCATGGCACAAGACAACACAGCCACATTTTGAGTTCTCTCTGGAGACCCGGCTGTGACAGACCACCCTCATCCAGCACCCAAATACCTCTACCTTAGGGTGCAGCAGCACCTCCCAGCCCCAGGCTGCAGGCAGTGCAAGTCACGTGGAGGGGCTGAGGGCTGCAGAGGTGAAGGACATCGGGCTGCCCTGGCCAGGAATGAAACCCGGACTCTTGGGGAGGGGGCACAAAAATCGTCACACTAAGCCATCCATGCCAGATGTGGGGCTGTCCACAGCTGCCCCACCTCTTTGTAGACCAGGCACCCCTGACAAGGACCGGCATCTCCCACTACTCCTAAGCCAAGCACATAGCACGCCTTGTCACTGCCATGCAGCTGAGATGCTCACTGTCATCAAACCATCTCATTCACTACCGCTCAGTGCCACCAAACCAGGGACACTCACTGCAGGCAGAACAGTTTCGGGGCCGAGGGGACAGCGGTGCCCAAGGCAGCACCTCTGTGCCTCTCCAGGTGTACCCTTGGCAACCCTCAAAGGACAAGAGGGTGCAAAATGCTAGCCAATCTGCATTGGCCGGGAATCGAACCCGGGCCTCCCGCGTGGCAGGCGAGAATTCTACCACTGAACCACCAATGCCAGATGTGCACAACAACTCAGCCCTCCCCCACACCCCCAAACCCAGTGAGGCAGGAGCAGCAGGGACAGGCACTGTCAGCTGGGAACACCCCACCCAGAGAGCACCCAACAGACGCATCTGACACTGGGGCTCCACACCTTAGGAGAGTCCCTTCCTGCTGTCTCACACATCACCTCCAGCAAGGATGGCATTCAGAGCTAACAATCTGTCTCTTGAGACAATCGAGCACAGCTCTCTCTCTCCTCAGAGGAGCTGCACAACCTGACCCACAGTGCAGGACAATGCAGACACACTTTAGGTTCACGTGGGTCACCCAGCTGTGACAGGGCTCCCACATCCAGCACCCAAACGCAGCTGTCTCAGGGTTCAGCAGCTCCGTCGAGAGAGAAGAGGCTTGGGAGTAGAGGCAGGACAGCCACCAGGAAAACAGGGATGAACTGGGGGGCAACCTTCTGCCTGATCCCCTCAGGGGCCGGCCGCGGCACTGTCACTCTGGGACCGGGCGTTGATAGTCCCGTTTCACCTCCACAGCTCTGCGGGCCTCACAAGGAGGAGGGGTTGCAGTCAAAAAAACTATGACTGTTGCATTGGCCGGGAATCGAACCCGGGCCTCCCGCGTGGCAGGCGAGAATTCTACCACTGAACCACCAATGCCAGATGTGCAACTTCCCTGCGTACTGCCCCACCGCCCCACAACCCTGCTCCTAACTTCTGCCGCTGCACCCTGTCCCTGCCCACCTTCCCAAAGGACCCACCTGCAGGGAAGGTGTCCGTGCCCATGCTGTGCCCCACCCCGGGACTCACGGCGGTGGGTGCGTGTCTTGCCAGCCCATGTGTGTGCAGCGTGCTGGGCTGGGGACCCAAGGGCTCCAGGAGATCCTCACCTGCCGGTACTTGCTGTACTCCTCACCCAGGGCATCAAAGAGCTGGCTCAGCTCCTGGGTGTACTTCCAGGAAGGGTGCTTCTCTGGCAGCACCTCACGGATCCGCAGCACTGCCTGGGAGCTGACATGGAACCAGAGGTACCGCAGTGCTGCCTCTGACACTGTCCCATTGCGCTAAAGGGCAAAGGGTGTCCCAGGTGAGACTTAGGCAGCCCCCTTGGGTCTCCAGAGTGCCCCCTTCATGGGGCTGTCCCCTGCCACCATCTTACCAGGCGGGTGATGTTGGACGGCCTCAGCACCTCTTCATACTGGACCTGGACTGTGTAGTCAATGGGAAAGTAGTGTTTCTGGAAAGGTGAGAAGAGCATCGGGGCTGGCAGGTGGCAAAGTGACAAGGACATCCCTGCCAGCCTCGGCATGACACCAGGGGGCTGGTGGAAAAGCCCTTTGACATGGTCAGCCCACAGCAGAAGTAGCTCTGGGCACCATTCGACACAAGTTGCCCCGAGTAAAAAACCCATCCCTCATCACCTGGCTACTGTAGAGCAGCCGGTGATGCTCTCCCAGTTTCCCCTGGGGCAACCCGGGGCCCTGCAATGCCATGTGCGCCCCCCACCCGCGGGCCTGGGGTTACCATGTACTGCAGGCGCATCTCGTACTGCAGCTTGTCCTGGAGCAGGCGGGTGAGCTCGCATTCGCCCGGCGCAGTGGCCTCCAGCCCCAGCACAGCCAGGACACCTGGGCAGCCAAAGCCAGCGGTGTCAGCCCCCTCGGGGACAGCCCCAAGGCCATCCCCCCGTCCCCAAGCTCTACTCACACAGGACGGCCGCGTAGCCCTGCTGCATGCTGACAGTGGCCATCGGCGGAGCTCCACGCTGCGCCTACATGGCTGGGGCTCACCGGGAGCCCCCTGGGCAGCGGCGTGGACGGTGGGGGCACGAAGGACGGGCGCAGGCTCCGGGCGCTGGGCTGCTCTCCGGTAGCCCCGGGCAGTCGCCCCCTGCCATGGATGGGGGATTAGTCCCCCTTCCCGGCAGTCACCGCTGGCTTCTCCCTTATCCAGCTGGTGGCAGGGAGGCAGCAGGTCCCGGGGCCATCACAGGGTTCCGGCAGGGATGTGCTCGCGGGGGTACAGGACCACCCCCAGACTGCAAGAGAGGATCTGGGGGAAGAGAGCCCCGGCTGCAGCCCCAGGGCAGGCGGGCGCCCAGGGTGCAGCCCCCAGGGAGGGCACCCACTCCGAGCACCGGAGACTGCGGGGAAGAGACTGCCCTGGGTGGCCAAAGGACTGTGGGTGGCCGTGGACGACTGTGTCTGTTTGAGGCAGGTCTACCAGGGCTTCCCTGGTGACACCCCTAGGGGATTTCCAGGAAAAGAGGTGGCCCGACCCAGCCCCGTCATCCCATCAATGAGTTAGTCTGGCCTCAGCTAAGGAACGCTGGGGGAACAAGTCTGGCGAAGTGGCCAGGCCACCCCTTGCTGGGTCCCCACACAGACAGGGGACGTATCGTGTCCCCACACCCCTGCGAAGCAGATTGTGCCCTGTTCCCACGCTGTCACCCCAAGGGAAGGAGACCACAGTATGTCCTCGTGCTGCATCCTCCACAGCGTGTCCCCCAGCGAAGGGGGTGGTGCTGTGCCCCCACGGTCTGTGCCATGTCCCAGCACAGAAGGGGCCCCATCTGTGCCCCACTCCATGTCCCGCTGCCAGGGGGCCACACTGTCCCCACCCCAGGCCATGTTCGAGAGTAAAGCAGCCATGCCATGTCCTGTGCCTTGTCCCCACGCGAAGGTGTGGGTAGCATCCCACGTCCCCAGTGAAGGGATCTGTGTGCCATGTCCCCGCGTCATGTCCCCACTCCGTGTCCCCACGCGCGGCGGGCGTGGGGTGTGTGTGCCCCCCGTGCCGCGTCCCCACGCGGGGCCGTNGAGCGACCGCCCCGCATGGCCCCGGGAGCGGCCGGCCCTGCCCCGCCGCGGGTGCTTGTCTGCCACGGGTGCCCGCGGGGTGCGCGGTGAGACCGGGAGGTGTCCCCAGGGTAACAAGGTAGCCCGGTCGGGTGTTCTTAGGGTGCTGGGCTCACCCAGCCGGCTGGCCCCAGGGCACTCAGCTCATGCAGCTGGATGCCATCGGTGTGCTCATCTCACCCAACTGCGTGTCGCCAGGCTGCTCAGCTCATCCAGCTGGGTGTCCCCAGGGGTCCTCGGCTCACCCAACTGGTCCCCAGGGTGCTTGGCTCACCCTTCGCGGTCCCTTCCTGCTCCTTGGAGTGCTTTTCTGCCCCAGGTAGGTGTCCTGGTGTGCTGGTCTAACTCCTCAGGGTGCTGGGCCATCCCTGGAGGGTGCCCACTCAAGCCAGCCAGGTACCCACATGGCTCCTGGGGTGTTCTGCTCTTCCAGCACCAGCACCTGGATTCTCCTGGCCAGGTGTCTCAGGGTGCCCACTGGGCTGGGCACACACACGAGTATATTTGGGGGCATTTGAAGTCGGAGTTGCTCCAGTGCTTCCCAGCAAGCACCTTGGCAAGGGCTGGGCTGCAGCACAGATCTCAGAGAGGCTGGGGCATTCCTGGCTGTCTCCAGGCCAGTAGGACTGTGCTCCCTCTGGCCCAAGCCCACGTTTTCCTCTTAAGATGCTTCTGGGCTGAATTCCTGCCAGGAACAGGGGAAAAGAGACATGGGACATTGTCCTCCTGCCCACCATTCCCAGGAGCCCCTTGGGAGAGTCACTGTGTCTGTGCTTGGGGCTGTTGGGCGCCCAGAGGGTGGACAAGAGAAATGTGCTATCAAAGAGCAGGTCAGTGCTCCCAGGGAAATGCGTGGGAAGGAATGCACTTCTCCCTGTGAGGAGAGCGTGCTGGGATTCCCCTGGCATGGAATCAGGGCCACTGCTGTGCTCCTGCCAAGCTTCCCCTGGTCCCAGCCAGCCCCAGGCACAGCCCTTGCCTCCCTCCCAGGGCCAGGCTGGGGGCAAGATGCTCAGCTCTGAGCAGGGAAGGAGTTGGTCCAGCTCCTCACGCAGGTGTCCCACAGGGATTTTGGCTGCAGCTGCTGCAGTCGTTGGAGGAAGCCATTTAATAGCATTCCCTGCCCACGTAGTCATCAGCTTGGCAGCCTGGATGGGGCGAGGAAGAGAAGGGAAAGTGCAGAAATGCACAGCATGATGCTGGGGGTGGCTTGCCCTCCTTGACTGCAGCAGGCAGGAAAACACCGCTGGGTTGAGCCCAAAGAAAACAGTTCCCAGTGCACATCCTCAGGAGCTCTCCTCCCACTCATCAGCAGGACACAGCACCCTGTCAGGTGAATGTGATCTGGGGGCCCAGCCAGCTCCCTCCAGCTCACTGCGTCCTCCTGACTGGGGCTCAGCCACTCCCAGGCTTTGTCTTGCACTGAAGGCAGATTATTCACCAGGCCCAGGCAAGGAAATAAACCCTTGTGCCTGGAACCAGCTTGGGAACATCCCAAGCAACACTACCCCACCAGTACTTTCATTCTTAGGGAAACCAACATGGCAAATGCCAAATGCAGCTAGAGCTCTGCTGGAAGTACTCTCTGATGCAGAGCATCATGCCTTGAGGGAGGACAAGGGGAGAGGGAACATGGGGAGCACTGTGAGGGCATCCAAAGTCCATGGCAAGCCAGAAGCTGGACTGCACAAAGCCCAGGTCCCCTTTGCCACTCCCCTGATGCAACCATCCCCAGAGGCCAGGGAAGGGAGTACAAAGCCCTTTGCCCCCCGGCAGAGGATGGGTGGGGCTCAGGGTGCCCTGCCAGAGCCAAAGGGTGCAGCCCTGGGTTAAGCCCCTGCCAACACAGGCCTGTAAGGACGAGCCAAGGCAGGAGAGGGGAGAGGAGGGTGCAAAGAACAGGGCAGGAGGGCACATTTGCCCCCACCCTGCATAGCACACACACTGGAGAATGTGGAGGCTGTTCAAAGGGACACATAAACAGGACACAGGCCACCTGCATTGCCAAGCCCTAGGCAGCAGCAGCATCCTTAAGGGGATGCCCACAGGATCTCAGTCCTTCAGACAGCCACTGGCAGGAGTAAGCAGGGAACAACTCAGCAGAACCAGGAAACACCTACTTTGTGGTACTCTGGCTCAGAGCCTCTGCAGAGGACTGCTCAGGTTGCCAGGACAAGGACCTTTCCCTAGCCTTCCTGGCAGGCTTCTGCCCCTCTCAAACCTGTTGCTTCTTCAATGGGCAACACACAGGAGCCCTGAGCTTCAGCCATGACTTGGAAGGGCTTGAGAAACAACTCTTCCCTTCTCTCTCTCCATACCCTGCATTGTGTGTGTCCCAAGGCAGAACAACTGCTCAGCCTTCAAGACATGCTGCAAGGCACAGGGCCAGCTCCAGAACGCAAAGGAGGGCAGCGAGGGGCTTGCAGGAGTGCAGGGCACGGGGGCTTAGGGTGTGCTCATTTCTGTGTTCCTCCTCCTCCCCTCCCGCTAGGTCAGCAGCAGCTGCTGCAAAGGAGAAGAGCCCGAGCGCCAGGGTAGTGAAAAAACAGGCTTTTATTCTTCATGTGCTGCTCACAGTCACAGCTTGGAGACACTCTCTTGCCAAAGTTATTATGAAACAAATCAAGTCCCAGACTCAGGCCTCACTCTTCCCCACCCCCAAGAGAGTCAACATCGTACAAAACTCTATTTACAGGGAAAACAGTCAGAAATGGTGAGTCCAAAAAACCCTCTGCAATTCAAATCAAGTGTGACAGTTACACCCTCCACACAGCCAGGCTTCCCATCAGCTGCTCCCTGGGCTGGTGGAAGCCCAGAGTACTATTAAGAGCCTGGTAATCCTGAACCATGCCACAGCTCTTTCCATTCCTAAAACACTGGGAAATCATAAATCCCACTTGACTCGACAAAGACTCAGCTGGATCAGCCCTACAGGACTTTCTACAGACACCCATGGGCTCCCCCATCCTAAAGGGAGGACAAGGAGGTGGGGCTGAGGATCAGTCTGCATCCTGCCTTGGACACTTCCCAAGAGAGAACTGCTCTGGCTGGAAGCAGGAATGTCAGGAGCCTTCACATACGCAACAGGACGTGTTGGGAGACCTAAAAGATGATACTGTATTTACTGAGGTCATGTTGCTTCGAAATATAAACAAAGAGGACAAAATCAATATTTGAAAAGGGGAAAAAAAGCACACGTTCCTCTTCCCAACAGTGCCTGGAAATGTATCCAGAGAAACCATGAGCTGTTCTGCCCGTCAGCTGCCACTCAGAAAGCATAGCGTGTGCGGATGTCTTCCAGCTTCTTGGATACCTCGGGTGGGGTCCGGTCCAGCTCCTCAGCCACATTCTTTTGTTTGTTTGGCTCCATGGAGTTGAACTGCTCACACAGGTCCCCATCGATCACATTCTGGAGGGGCAAGGAGGAGAGCATTGAATTAACACCACATAGAGGCACTGAACTCTGCCTAAGTGGGGGAAAATGGCCAAACAGTTTGTACCCAGGAGCTTCTTAATTCTGTCCTGGAAACAAGACCATGTTCAGTGACCTCATCTGCTGAATAGCAGCAGTTAGCATCACATTAATTACTGGCCAGCCTGATTAACGAAAGAGAAACCCAAAAGGCTGAAGGGTGCAGCTGAAGAATCATACATAGGAAAGGAAGAGGGATCCATTTGGGTTTGAGCCCTGCACTGGGAAAGATGGGGAGGCTGTGAGCAATGATTGAAAGGGAGCTTCAGCCAGGTATCTTTGAGGCCGTGCACTCTGCAAGTCAGCCTCAAGCTCCTCTAGTACAAGAACACACTGCACCTGGGCAGCTTCAGCTGCTGGGAGACAGTGTTCTGACTGACTCTACACATGTTACTCTGGTAGTAGTTACCACACAGTTACCCTGGTCCAGTACTCTGAACCCTCCTGGTCATAGCATTTAGCAGTCAACAGCTTCTAATGATTCCTCAAAAGCAGAAATCGGCAGGAACAGCTGTTTCTTAGATTTCCCTTTTCAATGGTAGTGGAAAAAACATAACCCAAGGCAGCATCCAATTTGACTCAGCCACACCAACAGCTATGTAATGCTGCTTCTCCTCGTGGAAAAAGAAGATGCTCTGGTGCAGAGAAAAGCAGCAGCAGCAGCTCTGGGCTTGAGTCTCAGGACCAGCTCTCAGGAGGCTTATGACATGAAACCAAAACAGATGTGCTAAGTACTGCTGTCCTTACAAAGTGCTGCTCAAGAGCCAGTGTCAGTTCCTGCCACAGGCACTGTAGGAGCCCTGGCTGACACTGTCCCAGACTTCCCCACTGAACAGCAACCATGACTCGCTTCTGCCAACCTCAAGACAGCTCAGTGCCCCAGAGCAACTCTGCATCCCCACAACCAGCTGATCCTAAATGCTCAGGCCTACCTTCACCGGGAAGTAGTAGGAGCGGAAACTGAGATGATCTCGTCCACAGAGAGGAGGGTGCTCCGACCGTAAGTGCATTTCCACATGCTGGAAGAAGTCGTGATCCTGGGGAGATTAAGGATTATGAAGAGAACACATCAGTGCTGCTGGCAAAGCAGGACAACACCCATCAGACAGGTGCTCCTGCACTGGCTAAAAGTTGCCACTATACTGGCAGTTGGTGCTGGACCAGATGATCTTTAAATATTCCTTCATTCTGTGGTTCTGTGATTACAAGGCTCTGTCAGAGAAGCCCTGCACGTGGCAGCTGAAGTCACAGCTAGTCCCTCACCACTTCCCCACAGCAGAGCTAAGCATCACCCTGGCCAGGATCTGAGGCACAGAGCAGCTGTGCAGCATGGAGGTGCAGCTTCAAGAAAGAAGAATGTCTTAGCACCCACTGCTCCAAGAGGCCACAACAAATGGAGAGGGGTGCCTAATCAGTAGTCTAGAGGCTACACAAAGCATGCCAAGGCCAAAGGACTCCTCCTTAGACACTGAATCACCCAAGAGCATCTTGGAAGCAGAAACAGGTTTGGAACAGCAGTACAACAAGGAAAGCTGTCAACTCTTAACAGAACCCGTGCAGAAAGAGAAGTGAGCAAGCTCCTTCTCTTCCCCTCTGCATCACAAAATCACATGGGATACAGCACATTTAATGCACTGGCTGGGGATGAGTACACAGAAAAGCAACAAGATTGCAGCCTGGGCTTACCTCATGGGAAGTGAAGGGGACCAAGATTCCTATCCCCCCTGATAAGGTGGTATAGACAAGAGACTCAGAGCCCCCTGGGATCAGCGTAGTCTTCTGCAAGGAAAGCACTGTCTCTCCCACGTGATAATTCATAATCACTTCAGCCTGAAAGGCAAACACAGAAGCATGTTTTTTCTTCAGCTTATACAAAAGCATCAAAAGGCTTGAGAGAGAAAAGCAGAATAAATTTGGCCACCTGCTAGTTCTGAAATCCCTTTCCAGAGAGGAAGTGCTTTCCACCTGTGACCAGATGGCAAAACTCAGCTGGACAAACGGATGCAAGCAATGAGGGAAACAGCAAGAAAATGAGCTGCTTCCATCAAACACCACCAGGCTTCAGCTGCGATTCAGAATCTGAATTTGACTCCCAGAAAGGGTGAAAACAGAACACCCACAATACAGCACACTGAATAGAAGCAAAACTGCCAATATACCTTCTAGTCAACACTGCAGAAGCCTTCACAGAAAAGCAGTGCATTTTTTTCCCACAATAACCATGTGCTTCCCACAAAGTGTTACCTTCTGCGATGCTCCATTAAGAAGCCCCCTGTCCCAGAGAGCTTTGTTGCCTGTGGGATCCTCATCTACCTCATCATTGGTGTTGGGAGGCAATCTCACCTGCATTGAAAACAAAAAAAAAAGATCAACAAGCTTCAGAGAAACAGCATGTTATCTCGGGGGCATAGTTGTGCTTTCTGAAACGCTGCTTTTGTGGACTCTGTAAGAATCACTTTATATTTACAGCAAAATCATCCAGCTGCCCCTTCAACACAGCCTTTAGCATTACGTGACAACTGTATTGTCAAGACCAATAGCCCATCACTCAAAACCCTAGGCAGGACTTTATGACCACCATCTGCCTGGCCTCGCACTTGCACATCACCCTGGGAGTGGTGGTCAAATTGATCCGAAGGTGGTTGCCACTAAAGAAACAGTTTGATGAACGTGGAGCAGGAGAACTGAAGAGGACTGATTTGTGTGCGTTGGCCAAATCCTGCAGGCGCAGCATCTGACACTTGCTGAACTCTGCACTCCAAAGCACCCGAGCACGCTTCAGAGAGAGAGAGATCAAAGCTCTGCCAGAAAGACCATCTATTCTTTCCTCCTCCCCTGCTGAAATCCAGCCAAGTGGGGAAGTGTCAGCACTGACAAAGACAAACCTTGGAGAGGAAGTTGACAGAGAAAGCTAAATGCCAGCAAGGAGGTTCAGTCAGAAAAAGTCAGTGATAACCCTGACTCAAGTTCTCATGGGCCCTCTTTCACAGTCACAACTGTCTTTTCAAGGCTTATTCACTGCAAGCTTTGAGGCAATTTCAACACAAAATTTTGGACACTACAGAAATATGTTTATGATTTGCTGATGCTTTAACTTGTTTGCTCCATTTAACAAACTGATAAACTGCAGCCCACTATGACGACAGCCAGTCGCTCCATAAAAACAAGTCAATGGTACAGGGCGTTGTCTCCAGCTAAGGACAGATTCTCATTCTTTTCAGATAAATCATGGCTGTTCTGAGGAAAAATACATCCAAAAAGCCCCAACTTCTCTGAGGCACACTCACCACGCAGATGTTACCAAATTTGTCTGCTCCAGCCACAGTGTCGTAATCCAGGAGAGTTGCAGTAGTGACCCAGCGGGGATAAGTATCATCAGCAAAGATGATGAGCTGGTTCTCATTCCTTTTGTAACGCACCCAGATGAAGCTCTCCTGAACGTCTGAAACAATCACTCTGTGTCCAATAGTTTGGATCCCACAGATGTAGTTGGCAATATGCTTTTGAGAGAGAAAGGACAAAACCCGAATGCTTCAAACAGGGAAGCATAACCCATTAACTCTATCCTACTTCAACTGAAACATTATTCCCCCCTGTGAACTATAGTTTACTCCCCACTTCCCATCATTCCCTCCAAAACTACCTCACACTTCTGCCATATTATAGGCCCACTCTAAATACACCATCAGCACAGGGCAACCTAACAGGCATCACATGGTATTCAGTCTACTCCACATGAGTAATGTCCAGAGAACAAGCTCTGCTGGTGAGCCTATGATTGGAGATGCCAGGGCACCCCTGCAAGCAGGTGTTGCTTCTGTGTCCCCCCACTACGGGGTCATGGAAGGCCCAAGGAGAAAAGCTTCAATTTTTCATGTGAGTCATGTTTTAGGGGAAAAAAAAATCCAAACAAAACCACACAACACATAAAAATGTTCCCCTACAAGTTCCTAGTCTGTCTGTGAGCTTGCTGGAGTTCCTTTGTACAGTAATGAGCTACTGGCACAGGTTCTGCAGCTTGCAAGAGAGAGGGAGGAACAGGCAATTGAGAGTTAGAAAACCATGCTCTGCAATTTTTTTCTTTAAGTACCAGAGACGTTTAGCAACAAGTACCATCTACTTCAAGGAGAAAACCCCCTTTTCAACACTGAGGATCTGATGAGGTGCTTATATGAACCCTCCAACTTCTGTCTCCCATCTACTGATCACCCAGCCTAAGGAAACATTTCCAGCAATTGTCATTTATCTGGGTAAGACCTCTCTGCAGCAGCCAATTTACAGTCTGTATAGGCTCCTGTAAGCAGCCAGTAACAGCCTGCACTGAGCTGGACCAAAAGGAACCTGCAACACTACTGTCTGAGTGGTGATGAGAAAATGATGTGTGCACAGGGTACAGAGGGACAGCACAACAGTCCAGTCCAGTCCAGCACCACTCCAGACATATGCACCCAGCAAGGCATAGGCACACCTGGGCTGGAGTAGCAGCTAAACTCCTTGTTTTGCTCCTGCTACAAAGCATCACTCATTTCAAACTGATTGAGTTTTGTTCTTGACAAGAACAGAAGCCAGTACCTTATTCTCACATTTCCGAAGCAGTTTCTTCTTGCCCAGGTCATATACACGCAAGAGCTTTCCAACTCCAATTAAGACTCGGCCTTGGAATGGAGCAATGGCTGCAGGAACCTCCTCCACGGGGGTCTAGAGAGGGAAGACAAAGACTCTGAGACCTCCAATAACAAAGCTAACTTTATACTAAAATTCAGAATAGATTCAGCTAATGGTATGGTTGAAGCTCACTGGCCTGTATCAAGGCTTTCAATGCAAAAGGTTGACCGCAGCCTTCTACAGGAGGGGCAAGAAGTTGGCCCTCTGAAGGCTCTCAACAGCTGCCACATGTGCAACTAATAGAACTCTGGGTACTCACACACAACACACTGCTGGCAGTGTACCTTAACCAAAGTGCAGGACTGCTCCAAGAACCTCACACTGTGCAGGCAGCAAAAAAAGACAAGGATCTAGCAAGTAGTCTTTAGACTTTGCCTAAATCCACTCAGACTTTCAGTTTTTAAAACAAAGACATGAGTCTTGTTCAGCCATCTGCCATGAACACTCTGATGCTGCCACTGAAGAAATTGTTACATGTGCACAACTAGCGTGCCCACAATGCTAGTAACTCAGACAGGGCTGAAAAATCTCCACTAATCAATCCAAAAGGATCAGCCACAGCAGAAAAGGGAACATGGAGAAAGCTTCCAGTTACAGGATTTGTAGTTTGGCAGCACTGGCTAAGAGGAGTTTATTTCACAACATCAGCTCTGTCAACTTCCCAGTGGGTGTTCAGTGGCACCAGAGAAGGCCCTGGTCCAGGACAGAACCCACACACTGTACCAGCAGAAAGTGAATAAGCCACAACATTCCTTTCCATGTGTTCATCTGCTCCAATCTGAGCCACGCTGGAAACATGTGGGAAGGAGAACAGTATTTTTTCTGCTGAAACCCTTGCTAAAGCCCCTGAGACCTGTCAAACAAGTTGGTCACTAATCATTTCTACACACAACCCAAGAGCTTCCAAGCAAAGACGGCAGCTTACACCAACTTCATGTGGTCAGCCAAGGACTGACAGTCTTAGCACCAGGGCTCAAGTGACCAAAGTATGAATCTGCTCTGTAAACAAGTGCTCAGGCGGCTCTCTGAGCTCATATTCCAAAAAGCAAACAGAGCTGTTTCCCTCCCCTCCCTAACAGGGGCATGAAAAACACTGCTCCTTTCCTGTTTACCCAATTAGATGGGTAAGACTGGGACTCTGGGAGATCCGTGTTCAACCCTCAGTTCTGCAAAAGATGTACCAAATTATTTTGTAGCAGGCAGCCTATGTTTTCCAAGGCTGCCTCCTGTGTTAACATCAGCACAATGATCTTGCCCAGGATTCACCAAATACTGCAACATTACTACAGCATTCAGAGAAGTAAGAGCTACTCCAACAGCCTCACTGGAGCCCATCATCCCCCTCACCTTGTGCAGAAACTCCAGCTTCTCACCACTGTTCACCAGCTTGTATGTGTAGACAAACCCCCCAGCAACGGAGCGTGGGTTCAGAATCAGGTCCTTGGCGACTCCCACCAGCACGTACCACTCATCCCCAGTATTGGAGAACCGGCACACAGCCACGCTGGGAATGACAGGACACACCAGGGGATCAGTGTGATCACAACACTAATGCCACACACCTGGACTGACAGCATAACCTGCACCTGGCTCAGCAGAGATTCATTCTTCCACACTCTGTGTTTCAGCTGTCACATGTACCCAAAGCATTTTATGTTTTCACAAAGCCCAAAGCATTACTTTTACACTTTCACAGGCAGGACAGTACCCAGTGATGAGCAAACCTCCACTAGAAGCTGTTTTTCAAAGGTTGTTACAATCTGGACATGTACATATAATTCTCCTTATCTTCCGGTGTTATTTCCTGCCCAGTACACGGCTAAGCCAGGTTGGAAATCCTGGGAAAAACATGAGAGTCAGCCTTTTGGACTAACATGACCTAACTCTACCTGCTGAGGCACTCACTGTCCTTTGTGCTTATTGTGTTGGTTTTCCCCTCCAGTCCTCTAACACTTCCTTTCTATTTAATTTATCCTCAGTTTATCTGGATGAGAAGGGGAAATGAGAGATAACACCACATTCTCTTGTTCCCTGATCTGTTATCTATAGTTTACATCCCTGTGTTGTTCTTTAAGCATTGGGGGTTCAGCAATTACATTTGGAGCATCACCAGCTCTTAATGCCACATACAGACAAGATCAAGGTGGAAAGGGAAGGAAAGGCAAGACAAAAGCTTTAACCATGTGGCAATCACTTCTGGAATTTCTAGTCAGTCTCTTGGTAACATGCTGCATCTGGATTTCAGCTCAGCAACAGCTAAGCAGTAGGAAAAAACCATTTGAGACTCATTACAAGCAGAGATTTTTACTGCATCCAGCAATGCTTCTTACCTGAAGGCAGCTTCATTCTGCTCTAGCTGCACCAGGTCTAACGTATTTCCCTGGATGGGGTTCATCACTCTGATAACAGATGCCCACTGTCCATTCCCTGCTTTGGGAGCACCAAAGATGGACTCGGGAAGATTCTCGTTCAGAAAGGCCGCAGCCATCTCTGCAGCCAACTCCCTCTCATCCTCACCCGCAGCCTCCACCATTTCCTACGGCACATTAAAAGACAGAAGAAAAGAAGAGCTCAGTGATTTCCTTTCCCAGCATGCTGATGCTCTGTAGAGAATACAGCCTCCCTGCTTCCCCTAAGCCCAGGTATTCCAGGACAAGGTACTGCCTTGTGAAGACAAAAACGCCTTTAGGTCCCAAAGCTTCCACCACCCTGAGCTTACTCCCCAGGGAGGCTCTGCAGCTCAGAGCACAGCAGTGTTAGCTCTGCCCTGCTCAAGGGGCAGTTGTCTGGGGAGCTGGTTCTCCAAATCAACAACTCTGGAAACAACATTGAAGAAAATAAACAATCCACTGAAATGTAAACATTCTATGTCACAGATATCCCAGAGAATGGCATTAGACAAGCATGACCGTCCTCCACTATGCGGTTCTTACAGCCCGCCCTAACAATGGGCAAAGAAAGGAGCACTGGGAAGTGGTGTATTCTACTGATATTTGTGTTTTGAGGCAGCTGTACACTCCCTTCAGCCCCTGCCTTCACACAGGGCATAAAACCTTGCAAGCAATGGCAGCTGGGCATTAATCAGCAGGAAGTATTTCCTGCTGCAGAAGCCTCCTCCAGGGAACAGATGTGTGCACCTGTCCCACACCCCAATTACCTCAGCCATTTGCTGCTTCCTCTGCGCCTTGGTGGCCTCTGTGTAAGCGTTGTGGTCTGTCTCAATGATGATCAGGTTGTTGCTCTCTGGGTGAATGACAAATTTTCGGGGTGTGTACTGCAATGGGAAGGCAACCTGGTTGAAGACTGCTCCCAGCTTCTCCAGTGCCAAAATCCTGGGGGACAAAGATGCAACATGTGTTGAAGAGGGTATAAAAACAGCTGCCCAAGGGAAGAAAAGTGGAGTTGAGCTCTTTGATACTGCTGGGGAGGAGCAGCAGCTTTCTCAGGCCACAAAGCAACTAGCACACAGCCCCAAAGAGCCGAGCGAAACCAGCATCCTAGAGTGGGACAGGTGTGTGCTGCAAGCAGGAGGTTCTTGACTTTAGGGCTCTCACTGTCCCAGGGTGTGTTCTGAATGGCGCTGAATCAAGTCTATCCCAAGTGAAACAAAGAACACATGGAAGAAGGGAAGTTCATGCCTGGGGAACACTTCTGCATCTAAATGTGACACTGACTTTGACACAGTCTCAAATGCTCCTCAGAGGCACTTTAGTTAAAAGAGTACCAAAAATGCAATGCCAGCTCTTTCTTCCTGTGACTTGCCAGCTGAAATGCCAGTTCTTCTGGCACTTAATGTCTAAAAACCACAAGTCTTTCCAGAAAGAATGACTCCTTTAAAAGCAATGAATGCTGTAATATTTCAGTGAGGACAGATATGAAAAAAGTGTCTGTTCAAGCGCATACAGCAGAGTTCCTGAATTTGTGGTCCATTATTTTCATTTGTCTTTTTAGTATCTCAGCTGAACTTTTAAAAAAAGCAACAAATACATCCCTGTCATGCCTCTGGTTTCTTAAATCACGTATTTTATTCTCTTCAAAGCAGCCAATTCAGATCACAAACCACAAGATCCTAATACACAATTGGTTCACATTTATTAAAATCTTCCCTCTCTAAGGATCAGAAAATTTCAGGATAACTTGGAATTCCCCTTGTTAATTAAAAAAGCTAGAAAATAAAAATCTGAGAAGTACAGCCTACTTCTTTTTTGACAGCACAACTCTTGTATTGTCTGTTTTCTGAAACCTACACAAGTCTTTCTGTCAAATCATTATCCATAATCAAGTAAAAATTAAGGTCTTTTTGAGGTTAAGTCACTTTACCTCTTCCTTTTGAATGTCTGGTGGAATTCACCAGGGCTCTGCCTGACTGGTATCCCAGCCCAGAACTATTCATGTTTCCCCACTGGTGCTTACCTCAGTGTGTTTGTGGAGATGGCCACAATGCCCTCGGGGCACTGCTCAGAAGCAAAACCAGATGCAAACTCCAGTGTCTCGTAGGACAGGGGAGTCAGGTGGAACCGTGACTGATAGGAATAACTAAGCCAGGAACGGCTTGACATGGCCAGCACCTTGGGAAAGACAGGCAACATATTTATTAGGTCTGAGGATGAAGGCAAGTGCACTCCACACAATATGAATGGATACACAGTGCCTGGACTCTTACCCACTACAACAACTGAATCTTTGGGTGCTTCCCACGCAGCTCAGAGCACACCTGTGGAGACACTGCCTGCTTTCAAGGGATAGTTCTATCTGGAAATTGCATATGGCATAAAAAGGAAATTTAAAGCACTATCACTACAATGAATACTCAAACAGAGGCACAATCATACTACTTATCTATAAAAGCCAAGATCAGCAATACTGTCATCTCTCCTTTTTTAAAACAATATCCTGTTCTAATGGGAACATGTCTTTTTAACTAAGTATTTACTGCTCCATCACAATTCAAATGCTGTAGCATTTTTAGTGAAGTTTACTTAAAATAACCAGAAGCCCATCTTCAATCAAGTTAAGTGAAACAAAGGAAGCAGATGGACTTCTAAACTGTTCAGTTTTATACATTGGGCTAAATCAATTTCAGTGCAACCTTAATTTCTATCCGAGTGACAACATCTGGTCTCAAAGGTGAAGAGCACCCAGCTATTCTAAAAGCATTCTCTGCTAGAGCTGCAAAGCTCCCATCTCCAGGTTACAGCTTGGCAGAAGCAAGCTGAAGAGATTCACCCAGTGTACCTTAATGCTACAGCAGAGGTTAAATTCCCAAATCCAGCCCCCTATGCTGATCAGCAAGATTTCTCAACTCTGAAGGTGTCATCCAAAAATGATTCAAGCAGGGGGTGGCTCATTTCCCCAGTGCCACATCAGAATGGCTGGAAATGGCACTTTTGATGAAACACATTCTTCCTTCCATGCCAAATTATGCAAATATTTTCCTTGAACCATGCATGGCAACTGTCCAGCCCCTGGCTGAACTATTTCCAGCATGCAAGGAGAGAACCATTCACTGCATCAAGCACTCAAGGGTAAGACTTCTGCATGGGGCTCTCTCCATCTCTCTCTGCACTAAGGCAGGAAAAATGAGGTTTTTTGGTGTCTTTAAAGCCCCAAAATGCGCTTAGAGCTCTTCAAACATGCTGCAAACACATCCTATGGGTCAGACAAGTTTAGAGAAGGCAAGGCAGCACTACACATCACTTTCTAAGTAGTAATGGGAATACCAACAAGAACAAGACTGTTTGTGAAAGAGCAATCTCCAAGCCAGGCAGCTCCATAATGAAGTCATTCTACTTCCCACCCTTACCCAGAGGGTCCTGCTGTGCTGCAAAGATGCTTCCCCACCCTGCCCACCCACAAGAAAAAACCAGGATGCAGTGGCTGGGGACTGGATCTGCACCCATCCAAGAGCTCTCCTCACTTACCGCCTCCTGGCCTTGCATTCGGACGCGGAAGAGTTTGACCGGCCGCGAGCCGAGGTACCTGGTCCTGGTGTCAGACAGGTCGCCAGTGACGGGATCCAGGACCGTCCGCAGCAGCACACCGTTCTTGACAGCAGCAAATCAAAGTGTTAGATCAAGACTGCAAGTCAGAAATAACTAACCACAGACATAATTCAAAACAGCGAGGCAGTTTCTGAAGAATTAGGTGTTTGTTTTCCTCGCTGTTGGGACAACTCTCTCCTACAGCCATGCTCTAAGTTGGCTCTTAATATTAAAAAAAGCACAGCTCCTGCACAGTCCTATAGGGCAGAAAGGAATGACTGTAAAACAAACACACATGCACCCTCCCCCCTTCAAAACTAAAAAACAGACCAAGGACTGCAGTATATCATGTAAGTTGTTAAAACCTGAAGGCCAATGCCAGATCCCAATCCCTCCTGGTACGAAGGATTTACTCAAAAATTTATGCTACTTAAGAAGAGCTTGCATTCTGACATCAAACTTGAGGCATGTGAAAGAAGCTAGACTGTGCTGATTATTTTTACCACATGTTGAATTGTCAAAACATTTTTTGGTCAAAGATCACAGAGTCAGTACTGGATGTAACAAAAAGCTGTATCACAGCAGTTATTAGAGCAAATACTGTGGGCAGTTACCTCTTTGATACTCTGCCCTAAAGGCAGTTTCTAAAGAGCTGCTCAACATTTCACCCAGAAATATTTTTTAGAACGTGCCCTCTTTCTTGAAGGGGAAAAGCACAGCTTGTCCTAGGTGGAATCTGGAACAACATACTGTCTTTTTACTAGTCTTAACTCTAGGAATGTATGGGGAAACTTGCACCTCTACTATGACACACAGTGCATGTCCCAGTCATGGCTGTTAAGCAAAGAGGGAACAGTCAGGCTTTGTCTTGTGCTGCACAATGACAAGGCAACTTTAACAATCCACCTTTCAAGCAAAAAACTCCCCAAGACACGCCTGTCAGAACCAGGCGGGCACCTCTCACCTGCAGTCCAATGTTCAGGTACAGAAAGCCAATGGATCCCCTCTCCCCCAGCTCATCCTGCTTCTCTGTGCCACCCATCTCCACGATGCACAGCGACTCGGGCTGTGCGGGGAGCGCCTGCATGCTCAGCGGCTGGAGGCAATCCTGTGGGACACAGAAGGGAAGGCTTGGCATGGCACAAAGGGGTCCAAGCTCCATCTATATGGAGCTTCAAGATGCCCTTTTAAATCTCCATGAAGAAGTGCCCAGCACAGAAAAAGTCACAATATATGCTGGTTTCTGTGGATTTTGGCAAGCAGGAGTGGTAGCAGTCTGGTCTTTAGAGAAGACAAACTGGATCCTTCCAAACTGGTCTAGACCAGTTTGTAGCTATTTCGAATGGAGTGATCTGAGCAAAATTTAGGTTACTGTAGCCATCTTTTAAACACACATCTGTTGCAAGTAGAGGAATAATAAGGCTGGTTTGCTGCTGACTTGATTGAAAAATGAGTCTGCTTTTAGTACAGGTGCAAACAAGAAAATGTGTGGGAACCCCAACAAAAAAAGCCACCCAGAACAGAAAGAAAAACAAGAAAATGCTTTTGTGTCTCATCAGATGAACCCTCTAGGCATGGGTGAGACTAAGTAAAACAAGGGTATGTGTTCTAAGGAAGGATCAAGGGCCGTATTTCCTCCCAACCAGCAGACAAAAGCCATGCAAGCTATCCATTCACAGTCATCCACCTAAAATACAAGAAGACAGTTTGGAAGGACACAGCCCACCTCTGGGGTATCCTTCTGAACATTTCAAGCCAACAGAGGGCAGGAACAGCACAGCTACTCACCGAAGGGTCAAGGGAAATAATTCTGACAGTGTTGTCCACCAACCCAACAGCAAGGAACCGGGAGCGCTGCTCCCCAGGGGGAACATTGGCCAGGCTCATGCAAACGACGTCAGCTGACATCTCCTTTCTCTCTGTGTACTCATTCAGCTGTCCTGACTGAGAAAGAAACATGTGACTTATTAATGAGGCACTTTGTTTTTAATATGATGCTTTGGATTCATTATATAAACAATGTAACAATTTTTAAACAATTTCTTTAGAGTCTTATTTCAGCTACAATTGGAAGAACCAGAAGAGCAGGAGTATAAATACACAATTTTCAGCCTCAGTTATGAACTTCAGACTTCAGCCAGCAAATAAATAATCTCAGAGAGACAGAGTCCAGAGATGCAGGATTTTGATCTACCCATGCCAGAAGATGCTTCACTACTGAATCCTTTTCTGCAGATCTTATCAAGGATCCATCTCTGGCATGCCCCATACTCTGACTCACTCTTGCAAACTCATTCACAACATTAACACACATACCGGGTCCATCTCGAAGTAAACCAGTTCTCCTCCAGTCAGTGCTATCACTACTTGTCTCTGGTTCACAGCACATTTTACAATGGTTTTCTTCCCTGGTGTCTTCCATTCATTTACTCTCTTATCTGCCCGGATGTGCCGGATTCCATCTGGATAAACCTGAAGGGAAAAAGGTCACATCAATTCTGTATTTACCATCCCTTCACAACTCCAATTTCAGTGCTGGTTCTGGCTCAGCAAAAGCCAACGGCATGCACTGCTCCTGGCAGCAGTGATCCATCAGCTATCTACCAGGCTGAACCAGCAGAATGCCAGCTGGAAGCATTGCCTCTTTCAAACACAGCAAGTAAATACTGAAGAAGATTAAGACCATCTTCCGCAGGTCCAGTTTCACTTAGAAAGATATAAAAAGGGAAAGACTGAACAAACATCATTCTCTGCCAATCCACACCTTCAGACAAATGTTGCGCTGCTGTTGAAACCACATCTAAGCAGCAAGCAGAGAGTGGCAGACATAAGCAGTCATGTCAGAAGCAGCTTTCCATTACCTGTACCAAAGCATCATCACCAAGAAGAGAGCAGGACAAGGTGGGTGTAGTACCCAGGAATCCAGAGTCAGTCACTTCTTCTACAGTCTCTCCGATAGAGAGCACCAGTGTGGCATTTACGAAGGACACGATGATGTAGGCATCAAATTCATCTGGTCAAGGGAGACAGGGAAAAACCGGTGCTGATCAAATAAATGCAAGGCTTCCCAACACAATCACCAGTCTGACACATGTCTAGCAGTTACTCTTCAGCAGAATTGCTGTGGTAATTACAGCTGCTGACAGTATTGCACAAGTTCGCTCTAGGACACGCTGTCCAAAAGCCAGCCACTGCTCCACTCTAAACAATGCATGATCAAGCCAGGGGTCAAACCATGACCCGGGTCATGGATTCTGGAAAGAAGATTCCTGCTCACTTTTTTCAAAGACCGCACATAGTCTAGAAGCCTTTTAAGACATTTGCCCCACCTCACACATGGAGCTGAATCCAGATTTAACACCCAACAAAGTCAAATGAAACACTCTACTCGAAAAACCTGAACATATGGAACCCATCTGCAGAAACCACACCACGGATGCTGCACACAGGAGGCTGCAGGACCACAGTCTCTATCTAGCAGCCACAAAATAAAAGGCTGCAGAGAACAATTAGGGTGCATTACAGCAGAGAAGCTCAGGGTTAAGCCTGCTCTAGCCTCCTCCAGAAGCTCAAATGGCTTACATTCACACTGACATGGGTACAGTCTCTTGGGATGAGAAACAATCACATTTTTAAGATAGAGCACACACTGACCTTTAGTTCTACTGCAGTGAGTGACAGTATTGCAACTATTAACTCCAGTACTGACTTCTCCCAATGGGGACAGCTCGGGAGAGTCTTGTAGCTTGGATGTGGAAGAGCTGTGTTAATCAAAATAAGCTTAAGAGCTCATTTGGAAATAGAGAAACTTTGTGGGAAACAAGGGTAGTAGGACTGGGTGAAGGCAATGTTCCAGTTTACTGCTGTTTTGATTCTGGAGAAAGCACCAGGCCTTAAGAAGGGGAGTCTCATTAAAAAAGAATAACAAGGCAACAGAAACAATGAAATCTGTAGGGAAACGGAGCCAGGAACCTTGGAAGAGAAGTAAGATTGCCTCAGAGAAGCAACTCTAATTCTGCTGCTGTTGTCATGCAAGTGCTGCTTCTAAAAAAGAAAATTCCTCATTTAAACCCAACTCAATCCAGCTCAGACCTGGGCACCACAGTACAACCAGTGGAAGTGAGGGTGTAAGAGACCTGTCACAGTTTCTGCCCTTGAGCAGAAATTCTCCACAATTTTCAAAAGTGAGAGACCTGGTGAATGGCTAATGATGCTAATAAAAAACCAGAGAACTCTCACTGGGATGGAAACAGGATGCCAACAAATACCATGCAGCAGCTTAAAGAACCTGAAGTTAACCAAAAGAAATGCTTCAGGAACTGATCCTTTTCTTATCCACCCTGTTTAGAGGGAAGCATTGCCAAACCTGCTGTGTCACGTTTATAACAAAAAGTTCTTACATACAGCTGAAAATATGCAAGTGGAAAAAAACCTTCATTACTCTTCCCTCCAACATCTGGTATGCAGACCATGGCTCTGCTCAAACGGAAGAGCTCTGTGTAACTAAAGTGATTCCAACAGCGGTCTGTGGCAGAAACTGTTACTGCTCTATTAAGTGGCCACAGCCTATGACCTCCAACAAGCTCTAAAACCCACAAACAGGAACAGGTCCACTTAGGGAAATGAGAAAACAAGAACTGAACCTGCACACAGAACTCAATTAGTAACGCCAACTATTTAAACACTTGGCTTAACAGGAGAATTCCTCCAACATTAACAGGCAATGGTTAGAGATCAGCAAGACTTACAGTCACACACAGGTTATTTTCTATACTGAACAGCAGCTTCTACAAACCTGACTTTTTCAACACTGTAAGTCTACAAAAATCCCTTGATCACTTTAAATGGATGTTCTAAAATTTCACAGGCTAAGCATTTGATGCATAAATATCCCATAGACAGGATGTTCTAAGAATTCCATTTCAAAGACCACTGTTGCTTTCCAAATTTCTTGAGAGCTGCTGCCTTCCTCCCTGGGGGCTGTGAAATCTCATGACAAACCACTGTGTCCCAGCTAGAGGCTTAACCATGTGATCTGGAACACGACAAAGAACACCCATTCGAAACCAAAGCAGACTCCCCTTAGTCCTACTCTAAACGAAAACTCATTCCTACCTCTTAATACTTTTTTAGATCTTTCTTTCCATTGGCTTACATTTATATTAGAGCATGTCTTAAGTCTGTGTCAGTAACAGTGACAACCGCATTTTTGCTTCAAGTCTTGTGTTGCTTAATGAGTCTCTGCTGGAGCTTTTGAAATAAAGGGTTTGATTTACCAGAATTAAGTCAGTGAATAAGACACATTCATCTAGATTCAAACAACACAATTTTGCTTTAGAAAATATAGCAGACCAGTTGAAATTAAGAGGACTAAATGCCTAGGGCACACTGAAGTGTTCTCAGTCAGTAAAAGAAAGGATCTATAGACTTTAATATTAAAAGATACCTACTAAACTCTGCACAATCCCAAGCATAACATCAGGCTCCCCAGAGTTTTGAACAGATAGACATCATTTTGTATGCAGACACAAGACTTCAGAGATGCTTATTACCATTCTAATTGCTCCAGTTAGCTCCTTTCAACAAGTAATAGAGACATTTTAATGACTCTGAAGAACCACAGCTGGACTCATTCTCCTATGCATTCATTACAAGTTTTCTGCAGTTTCATGCACGTCACGACCAGTTATGAAAACATGACATTTCAATCCATGAACTCTACACTACTGTGCTTTTTCTTATTTGTCATGGATTCAGTTTGCGTTAGTCCATGAGAACTCCATTCCTCCATGCAGTCCAGAAGGCCTGATACAGTTTCTTCATGCTCTGCGGCATCTGAATTTGCACTGATACAAATAGAGTCACCACTAGCTAAGAGGAGTTCAGTGAACGAAGTGATGAACAATGACAGAGCTCAGGATTACTCTCAGTTCAACAGGCACTGAGGAGATGACAGCACATTTTCCTGGGCTTCTGTTTACTACTGCACGGTGACTCCGCAGGAGTGACTCACTGTAGTCGCTTTTCGTGCAAGAGTGCCAGGTAGGGAGTGCTGACTGTCTGCTCCCAGCTCCCATCTATCTCCACAACAGAGCACACAGTCAGCCAGACCCACAGACCTTAATATCCAACTGCAAGAGAAGGTTTGGTGCAAATCCCATCCACTTTGGTCAGCTGGGCAGATGCATCCTGTAACCACAGGGCATGGCCATGACAGCAACACCTACAGGTGCTTCAAGCACACTTGATCTTTTTCTCTTTAAAGTCTGTATGAAGCAGGTGGGAGCCAAACCCGGTCTACAGGGGAACTGTGAACAGCCCTGAAACACACACATCTGACATTAGCAAGAACTGACTGTTCTACAGAACACAGTTCATTATTGTGCTCATCAAAGACTGCAAGATCATAGAATCATAGAATTGACTGGGTTGGAAAAGACCTCCGAGATCATCAAGTCCAATCCTTGGTCCAACTCCAGTCCCTTTACCAGATCATGACACTCAGTGCCACATCCAATCTCAGTTTAAGAACCTCCAGGAATGGTGAATCCACCACCTCTCTGGGCAGGCCATTCCAATGCCTGAGCACTCTCTCTGCAAAGAATTTTTTTCTGATCTCCAGCTTCAATTTCCCCATGCAGAGCTTGAGCCCGTGCCCCCTTGTCCTATTGCTGAGTGCCTGGGAGAAGAGACCCGATTGAACAGGATTTGCTTTCTACTCCTCAGCTACTCAACTCCAAAGGCAATGACCTCCAACTACACACCAGCTTCTAGAATTCCTTTACTGAAAAGCTTAGCATAGTGGCCCCACACTGTTGGGATTCTCTGGTTAACCTGTGGGACAGTACAGCAGCCCCTAGCAGTAGGTACACACCTGTGGGGATCAGCACCTCCACCACCAGCCACCTGTGGAAGAAAAGAAAAGGCTTGGTATTGGTAGTGAGTATCACCACGTACCAGCCATGGTTAGTATTTGCTTTGAGGGCTGCAAACCTGGATCTGTCTTACAGAGGCCTTGCAGCACAGGCACACTGTGGCACCGTGGCAGAGCCGGGCAACCCGATGCTACACACTGAGCACTCGGGCAGTTTTGAGATTAGATACTCGTCTGAAAATGTTCTGCATTCTTTCTGATCAAAATCCACTAAAATAATTTCTGAATTCAAAGAGTTGGAACTTGAGGATTGGTTTCACATAGCTATAAACTGTATTCAGCAAGTAGCATGGCTCAACAGCCACAGATTCCAGCCTTTCTGAAATCATGGTGATGATCATGCTGAAACCTGGAACATTTGGAAGGTGGAAAAGAGATGAGGCAATGGGATCTGTCTGTTTCATACTGATTAGCAATAGTCCTCCAGCTCCTGAAAAGTCAAAGTCAACCTCTGGAATCCCAAGAGCAAATGTTACCAACTCGTTTTCTAGAATGCTGGAGCAAAGGTTTCTCTCTACCAAACTGGAATGTCCCTTTTTAGAAAAGCATGTGGAAATACTTTCTTTTTATCTCTGGGGAACATGAAGGCACTTTATGCTCAAAGTTCCTCCCATGCTGCTTAGGTAATACATGAGTCTCAGGACATAAGCACAGGAATTGATGGCAGGTCTTGCATGGCAAGGTAAATTCCACAGCAATGTTTAAAATTCCCACAGGGTTACTGCCTGGAAGACAAACTACTCTGATTAAATACAAGATACCATGTCACCACAGTGGGTTAAGGTCTCTAATGCAACAGTCTGGCATTTCTAGATCCAGTGCATAAACTCAGAGATGCCTTTCTGAGATTTATACAAAGCAGTGCCTCAGAAATAATTGCCGGAACAGATATCTACAACAGATTCACTTCAAGCTTTTTAGGTGTTTCTATTGAACTCTGTTCTCACCCTCAGGAGAAAGGCAGGACAAGGGACTACATTTCCACTTATTCTTTAGTAATGCAAACCCATTATTTCAGATCAGGAAGAAAGAAAAAACAACCAAACCCCTAATCCAGTATATTCTGACAATCTGCAATCTTCATCTTCCTGGAATCAGCAGCATTCTACACACTGCTGGGCTTTTGAATAGGAAGCGTGTCCAAACTCAAACAGACTGTTTCCTTCACAGATATGCAGAGAAGTAATAAAATACACATATTGTTGCTGATTTATCTTCTTTGTTCCATAATTTGTATCCCACTTTCTCACGAAGGGCTGATTACTACAGTTGTCAACACACACATAAAGAATATTGAGTATGTTCCAACAAAAAGTGTAACTGTTGCCTGTGGATGTTTGAGAAAGAACTTATGGGGAAGGATGAGAAGTTCAGCAGCTTCAGGCTGGAGATGTGCAGCTGACACTCCATATTGGGTGATGGATGCAGCTGCAGGCAGGTGCTTCTTTGTCAAAGTGTGGCAATGCTACGGGACCAGAGGGTGGGTGCCTTCTAAATACAAGCAGGTGACTAGTGACTCAAACCACAACTTTTGGGGATGGCACACAACCACCATGCAGCACCTTTCCTATCTCCTTGGACAACAAATTAAAAAACAACAAACAAAATACATGAAATACCATTATGACCTCCCTGTGGTTTAGGAAAATACTGCATACCTTCAACATGTCTCCTCACAGTCCATACAGCATTGGGGTTACCAGGCAGCTCTGAGACAGCCATTTCAGAAACCTAAGAGTAAACAGGAAGAAGGTTCTTTTGCAAACAGATGTTCAGGCTTACTAGAGTAATCAACCAAACCACCAGCAGTTCTTAAGTTTTCCCACAACTGGGCAGGAAAGCCAACAATTCCCAATTCTGACGCTCTTGCCCCGTGCCAGATGTGCTACGGGATACAATATATTCAGCAATGATACAGCAACCCCAGAGCTCTGGATGAGCAGCTTTGACATGAGGTGACCTGTCCCCAGCAGAGACCAGCAGCAGGAATGTTCCAGTTCAATACACTTAAGCTTAGAAGAGATGAAATGCAGACTGTTGGAGTTAACTAAACAAAAAGCCTTTGAGACTGTAAGAAAAAACAATACAACCCTTCTTCTATTTCTCCAATAAGCAAGTTGCTCCCCAGACTACAGCAAAATGAGAATCCCTTCATTTCAGCCCCTTTATTTGAAGGATTTTCTCCAACTGTCCTCACCTAGCAAGCTGTTCTTTTAAAGTGCTGGAAGTCTTACCTCAAGTCCATGTCTTAAAACTCTCAGAGACGACCTGGGCCCCCGACCACAAGCCACATACAACTGGGGTGTGTCTTCATTGGCCAAATCTGCTATCTATGTGGAGAAAAAGTGTCACATGATAACCATGCAAAGGGAAAACTAAATATATATGTCACACTGCTGCTTTAAGAATGTTTTCTTCGAACACTAAGAAGAGTGAAGATGCCATAGGGTGTACCATCTGCTGCCACTGAAGTACCATCAAGTTTTAACCAAACTATCTGCAAAGAACTGGTCTGATGCACAACAGAGAAGCAGCACAGAACTGCTGGCTGACACCCTGTGTTCAGATACGTATTTCTCTCCACAGAAATCAAAAGCTGCCAGGCCAGGCACCAGCCTTCGACAGCTGTTTGAGAATTTTGCAGTTTTGCTTTCCTACAGGTCTTCACTATAGAGCAGTATTTCTGGTAACCCAGAATAACGCAGCTTTGGTGACTCCACTTATGTACATGGCAAACAGGAGCTTGCTCATGGCAACATACCTGACAACACAAAATAGGAGACAAACTGTCCAACTCATCCACCAGTACCAGGTTCTTGAGAGGTCGTGGCTGAAAAAAGAATGTGTCTCCTTCCTCAAGAGGCATGGCAGAAGAAAACTCTGGCTCCTCATCATCATCCCCCAGGTGTGCTATCTGGTACAGGTAACTGGAGACACAAAGAAAGCACAACAGCATGTTCAGTGCAAAGCTCATGTGGTGCTCTCTAAGTAAGAATTAGCCAGATATTCAGGCAGTGGGGAGGAAAGAAATCCTACCCTACATTACACAGCCATTAAAATTTGGATTTAAGGACTGTCTTGGTGATGAAATGTTTAAAGATAATCAGAGGCCTGCAAAAAAAAAAAAGTCCCAAACCCACAAACAGATAAAATCCACCCCCATAACCTTCCTGATTCAACTCTTCTCATTTGTAGCTGTCACTGGCAAGGTATCCCAGAGTTTCATTGTTTTCTGTTGCCCTTGAGCCCTTCAGATATTCTTTTGTTAAAGCTAAAGCACAAACTGACAGCTGAGGCCAAAAGCAAGGCTAAGACTGCAACTCCACAGTTATCTATTTTACTGGAATATTCTCTCCTTACCATTTTTAACCCCATTCCATGTGTAAGCCTAAATACCACAACAATTATGTTAAACTTCAGAGAAGCTAAAAAGAAAAAAAAATCAAAAGAGGAGAGACAGGCAGTTACTTCCTGGTTTTAATAAAGCTCGAATATGGCTTCCTCAATTCAGATTCAGTCCAGGAAACTGGCTGGGGCTCCCTCAAGTGGCTGACTGCAGATGCAGTCACTAAAAAGAGTTTAAATCTCCATTCCTGTGAATCCCCCACTTAGACACTTAAGCCATCTTCAAAGATGTGCATGAGTATTCCAGAAACCCAAACATAAATTGAGAAAGCCCACAAGTACATATTTATTAAGAAAATCTACCTATTAAGGAACAGAACAGAGTTACCGATAAGAAACCCTTTTTGAATTGGTCACAGCACACAAAAATTCAAAACTAACTGAAAGGATAATTCATCTGGATATGTGATGAAGCCTAGATGAGGAGCAAGTGCTCAATTCTTTCAAAGTCTCCTGCAATAGCAAGTCATCTTTTATTGTCTGTACTATATAATCTAATAATCTATGTTCAAACAACAAGAAAATTCCCCCACTCAGTCATAGTCTAATCCAACTATTCTTCTCAAGCCGTGTGAACAAAGCACTGATTTAGGCATTAAATGAGAGGTGGTGTCTTTCTACATACAGTGGATTCAAGGGTCAGCCTGCATGCCTGAACAGAACTAGCGTGTTCGGGGGAAAGCACTGACGTAGAACTGTTTACTCACTGGTTTCCAAATTCAGATGCCACAAAGAGAAACCCCGTTTTCAGCACACACATGGCAGCAGCCACAGGAACAGTGTCGAAGTACTTCAGTCGAATCTCTGTTACCTGAAAGCAGATGAAGACATGACTGTGCTAACAAAGTACCAGAGCTCCACACGTGTGACTTAATAAAAAAATCTGGCCAGTTGCCTTCAAAGAAAGGAAGCCAGAGGCAGCCAGGCTTAACCACATCAGTAGCTTAGAGCAGCAGGTTCTAAACCACAAAATCCAACAGATTATTTCACACACATAAGCCAGGCTGCCTGTTTTATTCTATAACTTTCTGGCTTTTGTAACACTGAGTCAGTTTGGAAAACAAAAGCTGCAAAAACAAAGCTGCCTAAAAGAAAAGAAAATTGCTTCACTGAATACAAGACATGCCCCAACATATGAAAAATAACTGTCCTGAACAAATTTCTACATTTGACATGGTCTCGACAGCTCTTGGTGAAATATCCAAGAACAATCCTTGTCCCTTTGAAGATCACAGAATCACAAGTATCCCAAGTTGGAAGGGACCCATAATCATTGAGTCCCAACTCCTGGCTCTGCACAGGACAACCACGAAAATCACACCATGTGCTTGAGAGTGTTGTCCAAACACTTCTTGAACTCTGGCAGGCCTGATGCCTGCTACACAATCATCCCTTAAACCAAATTTGACATGTTTAGATGAAGGAGGTACTAACATTCAACATTTACTCAAAAACCCCAACTGATTCTCTGCAGCAGAGATCTTTTCATAGCAGAATACTAAAACAAGGAGCAGTAAGCCACTTCAAGTCGGTTATTTCCACTCATGGACGAGCTGCACCAAGATGGCTATGTCAATTTACAAAAATATTTACTGCACTATGTAAATATTCTAGTTCCCCAGAATTAGTTTCTGGACTACTCTCCATCAGGTTCATGGACTGCACTCTACATCTTTTAAAGAATGGTCTGCTGTCAGAACATCTAAAATACACCCAAGTGACTGCAGTATAACCCTCACAGGATTTTGCAAACCTTGTGCAGTGTCTCTGCATGAGTAATACCCACAGCTGTGACTGGTGTTACCTGTATTACAAATCACATAAAATGTGTAGCTAAACCCACAATATTAACTATCTATCACTTTAGAGAATCAAGATAATTGACTAAGGACACCTCTCAATGAATGCTTTTGCTACCCTTCATGTGATGCTTACCATGTCTTCATCAGTCTCCAGAGTAATCTTGAAGATGTCTCCCTGCTCTGTCTGGGCCAGGAAGAAGAACATGGACTTGGTCTTGTGTGTAGCAGAGCAGACAAAAATCATTCCTCTCTCTGGGTCATCCAAGTCATTCTGTCAAGAAGGAGAGTGGAATTCATTGGTGAAATTACCCAGCAAGTAGAGATGTGATTTCACTGACAGAAGTATTTCTATTTCACAGGTGCCTTAAGAGCTGACACTGGTGAGAAGGCTTTTAACACAAAGCACATCCTATCCACAGTCACCCTCAGTACCTCTCTGCCCCAGAGGCAAACACAGTTTTGGGACACTGCCAAAGCATCATCCCTCCTATCTTTTTTGCTCTCCTCTCCAGGTAACTCTCTCGCATATCAAAGCTAAACATGAAGGAAAAGGCTGCAGCCCACACAGTCAGTGTTGAGCAGGTGTTCAAAGACCTGCCAAAGCACGGAACTCCCAATACCAAAGCAGGAGGAAGCAGCCTTAGATGTAACAGAGCAGCTGTTGAACTCACCTGCATCTCCAACAGCCCCCATGACCCATCATCTCAAGTATTCCTATCCTGCACTGACAGTACTGCCTGATCAGAGTCTTTGAAGCATCTCCAGGGTAAATCTCAGAGAAGAGACATGAAACAAGCTCATCACTTCAGGCTATGCCCCCCTCCATCCTCACTCCCAGATAACATTCACCCAGGGAAGTAAATGAGAAGCCAACACATTTTAACTCCTTTTTTCTTATTTTAAAACCTGATGCCTTTAACCTTGAGAGGCATATATCAAGCATTCATAATCTTGAAAAATTCTCACCCGTCTCCTAGGAATTGGGCATCTGATATCAGGCTGGTCACCAAAGTTTTTGTAAGTAATATAGTTTTCAGAACAGATCAGCACCCCACTAGGGCCATCAGAACCACCAGGAACTGAAAAACAAAAACAGCATTAGGAGAAGAGCCCTTACCATGGATTTGACTTACTGTCTGCAGACTATTTCTTTTAGGGTTTTTTAAATCAATGTAGTTTCCAGTGCTTTCTATCACCTTACACATACAAATCTGCTCTTATTGAAAACGAAGACAAAAGACTGAGTACAGCTGCCTGTGCCAGCACAAGAACAGGTCAGATGGAACCATGAAGGATGCAGCTTCAGACAAATTGCTAAAGTTTTATCCTTCCTGCCTTATTCTTGTCTAGAAAGCCATGACAAGCTCAAAACAACACACGTGCAAGTTGTCAGACACAAACCTTGAGTTACTGGCATGTTTGCCTGCTGTCAGAAAAATCCATCGGATGGTTTTCTGACACATCTTTTATTTTTAGAGTATGGAATGCTTCTATTGAGATTCCAGCCTAACAAAAAATATCATCAAAACAGTAGTAATGGTCAGATCCAGCCCAATTATTTATTATTTGGTGTCTGGCAGCTGCACACAGGAAATGAGACAGGGCAAGCATACAAGGATGCTCTCCTAGCTCAGCATCTTTTGTGCTTGGAGAGAAACCTGCAGCAGCTTCCGTGGCTGAAGGTGTGAGGTCCATCCAAGACCTGTAAGTGGGCTTTTAGTCTGTGGATTCATCTGCTGTGTCTAGTTGATGGAATCTCATGCAAGAGAACACAACAGCACCTATGCATTACCTAAACACAGATGCTTTTGCATTGCTACCACCAAATTTCAGGAGCACTCTCAAACCACAGCTCATTCTATGCATTCCTGCACATTTCCATGTGTGAACCATCATTTATTACCTCATCCCAAGGTCATTTAATTTATATCAATGGCTCAGCCTACTACCAAAATAATTCCTAACATGTAAGGCATATTGATTCTATTTCCCTGAGAAATGGGGACCAAATAGACCCAGGAGAAAATGACCTTGTGGGCAGTACCTGTTATGAGGAAGTTGCCATGCTCTTCCAGGGGCTCACTGTATTTCCTAACAACGTGGTTCAAACCCAAGTCCAGCTCATAAAATGTCAATGTCTGTTGTGTGTTGGCTGCAGCTTCTCCTGTTGGATCATTGTCTGCTTCCTAAAACAGAACACATGGAGGCATCTTTCAAGAAAAGCTGATGTGTGGGGAACAGTTTAGAGTAACAACAGAATGAAGGCCAAAACACGACTTGCTGGAAGATGCAGTAAAGAAGTTCAGAAGAAAACAGGCACATTTGCATAGCAAGAATACAAAGAATCACCAAGACAGAAGATAGCTGTCCATTCTGACTGAAGGCAAAACAAAAGTCCAGTAAGCTTGTAACAAATGAAAACTGTCTCAGGCAGCAAAAGCAGCCATTCTTCCCCACAGACAGATGGAGAACGGAAGAGGGAACGACAAAGCTCAAGACAGCAGAGAGAGATGAAGTTCTTCTCACCTCATAATCCATTTCCAGACATGCAAACATCGGGTTTTCAAATCCCACATCGACTCCCACCACGTGGTAGACCAAGGTATTGGCCTTGTGGGCTTCCAGCGGGGACGAAATGGTGAGTCGAGCAGCAGCATCTCTGTTCAAGATATACACCAACTTCTGCTTCTCAATGGCACCTGCAAGAAAGGACAACAGCCCCTGAAGCCCAGCCCCTGACAGTCAAATCTGACCATACCTGAAGCCCAAATTCAAGGTGTAACTTGGCAAGACACTATCAGTGTAACTTCAGCTAAAGTTCACCACTGGTGTTTATCTCTGTGCCACCAACTAACCTCAAATGCCTCATCTGTCAGGCTGCAAGCACAAATGATAATTCCTGCTCTTTAAGGGGCTGCCTGACCCTTTGAGCTCCATTCACCCAGCCCAATATTCCATCTACAACAGCTGTGAGCAGATCTGCTCACTCATTTCACCACACCACAGATGACAGACTGCAGAGAAGGAAAAACAAATGGAAACAAGCAACCAGATGTTCCACTGTTTAAACCCATTTGGCAAGACAACTTTTCCTCAGAAGTTTTTAACTAAGAAAATGCATTCTTGCCTGACACACAGCACCCACAACATAACAAACACCAAATATCAACATCAATGGCACAACTGTGACTGTGCTACCTTCTCATGCAGGAAACCCAGACTTACTGAAAAAGAAATTATTATTTATTGCTATTACCAGTATAAAGTGGTACTGGTAAACTACAGTCCTTCCATCTCAGCGTGCAGGAAACCAGCACTGCACAAAGCACCCTGCCAAGTCACTAACACACCTTGTGCTAAATTTTACAAAATAAAATTTCCCCAAGTGTCCTTCTACCCATGAAGCCTGATCAGAAATGCATCTGGCTGTCTTCAAGAGAAATCTCAGAGAAGAGACATGAACTCAGAACATCATTTCAGGCCATGGGAGCTGACTGACCATGCTGCAGCACCAATGACTGCAATCCCATCTTCTCTCCCAGACTTCAGGGCTCTGTGCAGGGCTAACCAAGCTGGTCTCTATCCAACTTGTTTTGGCCCAGAATCAGAATTCACTTGTGCAAGTCCATCAGCATCAAGGACTATTCTGCATGACTGCACTCTCCTTGACACACCTCACAGCCCAACTGACTGCCCAGGAAACACTTCCAATGGCACCTGGCACGAACTTACTCCAAAATACATACAGGGGAGGAGAGGGAGAGGAGAGAGGGAGAGGAGAGACCAAGGCAAACACAACCTGACAGAGTGACTTACTGATCATGACAGCGCGGCCCTTTGGGTCCACAGCCAAGTACTGGCCTGGGACAATCCTGCGACATCCACTCTTGCCAAAGGTCTCCTGATGGATCTTCTCAAACACGTTCTTGGAGGGCTGGTACTCCAGGATGACGATGCGCCCCGAGTCGCTGCCCACCACGATGTAGTCCTTGGTGCCACCTGTGAGCCTGAAGGCCATGAGGGACCGGATCACTCCGAACACCTCCACGGTCAGCAGGGTGTGAACCTTCCCTGTGTTGGGGTCGGGGCGGAGCAGCTCCAGGATCTTGCCCCGGGAAACAACAATTTCTTGTTGTTTGGTTCCTGAAGAACCCAAAACATGAGGACAAGTCAGCAACAGAACAGAACACGCAACTTCAGGAAATGGTACAGGGAAGAAGGGAAGATTTCATGGCTACTGAATGTCAACAGTTCTAGGATTACTACAGCAGAACTCAAAGCAACTTATTCACATCAGGCACCATCATTTGAACACCTTTTAATAGACAAAAAAATCAGACAAAATACTAAATTAAATCTATAGATAAATCAGATCTATAAATAATCAAGCCAAACTTCTCTCACTTTTCCACAAGTTACCCCAGTTCAAATAACAAGAGCAAATAATAACTCAGTATCATAACTTAACCACTGTACTAAAGCAGATCAGCTTCAGCACCAAACCAAATAAAAACCATCCTTTTTCCTACAGTACCCAAAGGAGCTCAAGCCAAGAGGCACGAGGGGAGGAGATTACCTGAGAAATTGCCATGGATAGCAAAGCTAATGCCAGTGGCTCGCTGCAGCGTCAGGTTGTACAGGAACATGTTTGCAGTGGGTTGGCTTCAGCTCACTGCAGCCTCACTGAGTCTGCAACAAGTAGAATAGAAATATAAACTCTGCAAAACCACAGCCTTTCACACAGCCCAGAGAGAACCGCTGTACGAGGACAGCTGCACGTTCCCCTTTACATCAGGAGCCTGACTGCCACAGTTACCAGTTACTCGGCATTTACTAACGCTACGAGGCAAACGGCTGTCCCCAGGGGAGCTCCTTATTGACACGCGACTGAGCAGGACTCCCAGTAATTACTGCTAATTACTCGTGGCTTTACCTGCTCAGAAAACGAACACAATCAGGGAACCCCTCCGGAGATGCCGGGCGCCGTCACACCTCCCGGACCCCCTGACACGTCCCGGATCCCCTGACACCTCCCCGCCGCCGCCGTTTCGCTGAATGCGAGCGCAGCCCCCACAGCCCACCGGGGCCGCCCGGTCCCCGCGGGGCTGGAGCGGGAGGGAGCCCCGGCAGTAACAGCACCCCCCTGCCGCCGGTGTCGGACCAGGCAAACCGGCCCTGACCCTCCCCGCGGCCCCGTAGCCAGTACCATCCCGCGCTTTGGGGCCACTCAGCCCCCGGGACCGGCCCCGGGCCGGTGCCCGGCCCGGCCGCCTCCCTCGGCTCCGTCCAGGCTCCGTGGGGCCCGTGGCGCTCCCCACAGCAAACCCGCGGCCCATCCCGCGAGTGGCGGCGGCGGAGGAGGCGCGAGCGGGCGGCCGTGGCGTCTCTCACCGTGCGGACGGCGGCGATGGCGGCGGATGCTGCTCCGGCCTAGGCGGGCGCGCCCCCGGCCCCGTCCGCCATCAGCGCCGCGCCTGCGCGCTGCCCTCCCGCGCCTTCTCCGCAGGGCTTTCCGCGGGCTCGGCGCGCGCGGGCGCCCCGTGGCGGGCGGGAGGCTGCCTAAGGCAGTGCCTGAATGATTCGCAGCGCGGTGGCAGCCGCTCCCTGAACTAAGAGCCCTTCCACCAAAACCTCTCCGCCGTCTGGGAGCGGAGAACATCAGCGAGCGTCAGCCGCCCGCGCTACCGGGGGCAACCGAGTGGCCGCCAGCACTCAGGCAGCGACAGCGACAGCCCCGACGGGCCTCACGGCGGTACCGGCCGCGTCAGCGGCGCCCCAACATGGCGGCGGCCACAGCGCCGCGGGGGGAGAGTGGTGGCCCCGCCGCCTCCGCCCTGTCCATGGAGCGCATCCAGTCGCTGACCGACCTGGCGGACCTGGAGGCCGCCTACAGCCGTCTGTGTGAGGAGGAGGTGCGTGAGGCCGGGTCCGTGAGGCGGCGGCGGCGCGGGGGCTGCGGAACGCGGCACCCGCGGAACGCGGCACCCGGAGGTGTTCGCCGCTCCAGCCCGCTCCGTCCCGCCGCTGCGCTGACGGGGAGAGCGAGTGCCTCGCTGTCACGGCTCCCCTAGTTGTCTGGATCCTCTCCAGAGGGGTTTCATACGGGCTCAGCCGGTGCCGCCGCCGCGGATCTGCTGTCCCCGGGTGGCGAACAGCCCGGGGACTCCGGGGCTCCTGCGGTGGAGGCTCGGCCAGGGGAGGAGTTTGTGGGTTATCTGACTTAAAAGCTGTGTGATGATGTTTCCGTAACCAATGCTTTAAATGGCAGAAAAACAAAGATTTATAGGATTAAAATGAGAGCTTAGGAAGGATTTCTTTGTCACATGAGCTCTTGGAAGCGCTAACGCCTTTCTAGCTCAGTGTCCTTGACTTTCACACGGAGTCTGTGGTAAGTTGCTGGCCTGGGCAGAGCTGAAGCCACACACAAGACTTGCTTTGTCTTTTTTTTTCCCAGAAAGTTGTGCAGGAAGAGCTGGATGCCCTTCTGGAGCAGCAAAGCACTATAGGGAACAAGATGGTTGCTCTTCATCGCATGGGGTTAGTGCTTCCCACCCTCTCCCCTTCCTTCTCCTCCTCACTGCATGACCTGATATGCATTTCAGTGTTGCAGGGGAACATTCTCAGAAAATGTCAGACTTTAAATCAGTTTGTGGCAGGGAACAGCAGCTGATTCCTCACCCCCAGCAGCTCAGCCTTCTCAGCAGCACTGACAGAGGGCACTGCTGTGCTCTCACACAGACAGACCCGTTTTGGCATAGGCTGAGTGGTGTTTGAAGGTCTCACCCCAGACTTTGCCAGGTTTCAGCATCGATGATTGGATCAGAGGTATCATGTCAGGCTGCCTGCAGGTGTGATGAAATTTTACACCCTCTCTGTGGTTCTGTTCTGCTGCTTTGCTCCTGGAGGAAAGATGTGAAATGAGAGGGAGTGTTGTGATAGGAGCAGTTGTGTTTGGGGGAAGAACCATCCTGCTGTCACACACCATCTGGCTGCTCAGTGCTGTCATCTCATGCTCACTTCCCTTGTGTTCCCAGCCCCAACCTGCAGCTGATCGAGGGGGATGCCCAGCAGTTGGCAGGAATGATCACCTTCACCTGTAACCTGGCTGAGAACGTCAGCAGTAAAGTCCGACAGCTCGACCTTGCCAAGGTGACTGGGCCCAGGGGGTGGGGAGTGGTCACCACCAGGCCGTGTTCTGTGTGCTCACAGCACAGCACAGATGTGCTCTTTTCTTTAGTGGGCAGGGAACTGATTTGTACTTTATTTTAGCAGGATATTTCTGGGTTCATGGATATTTCATGGTATAAGGGTAAATATCATAGCACGATAGAATGGTTTGGGTTGGAAGGGACCCTGCCTTTCATTAGATCAGGTTGCTCAGAGCCCCACCCAGCTTGTCCTTGAGCACTTCCAGGGATGCTACTCCATAAAGCAGCTGGTTCTCCAGCATCTCCTTCTATCTGTGCAGCTCCTGGTACAATATCCTGGATAAGGGAGGGTGGTCTTCATAGCACCCTTGTCAATGATGCAATGCTGAGGACACTGGCCATGGTCATTGTCACCCAAGCCTGGTCAGGAATCTGGACTGTTCTGTTCCTTGTCCAGAGACAGGCTGAGAGGTGTCAATCCCAGGGCTCAGCACAACTGCTCAAATCAGACCATTTAACTTGTGGGTGTCTCTCTGGTCTCTGCCTGTTTGTTATAGTGGAGTGTGGTGCCTGAGCTCAACCTCAGTTTTGACAAATGCTGTTCTTTTTGCAGAGCCATTGGTTTTATTGCTTTTTAAGTAGTGTGAGGTTTCTGCTTACATGGTTATTTATTGTGTAGAGAAGTATTGCTTCAGTCTGTTTCACCCATTTTCCCCTCCACGCTGACTCTCCTCTCACTCTTTCCCTGGCACATTTCGTAGCAGGAGCTTTACTGGGTGCCTTTCTTGCAGAATCGACTCTATCAGGCCATTCAGAGAGCTGATGACATTCTTGACCTGAAGTTCTGCATGGATGGAGTTCAGACAGCCCTGAGAAACGAGGACTATGAACAAGCAGCAGCTCATATCCATCGCTATCTGTCTCTGGACAAGTCAGTGATTGAGCTCAGTCGTCAGGGCAAGGAAGGTGAGCTCTGTTCAGGAGGAGAAGCTGATAATTCACCTTTCCAGTAGATAACTGGAGTTTGCATCATTTCCCATGGCAAGTAGTCTCAGCCCAATAGACAAAGCAGAAGATCTAATTCTGGCCAAAGTTCTTAGTATGTTATAGGCTGAGTTTGAGGTGAACATTTTTGAAGTGTTATTGAGTTGGAATTAACATTAGTTTAAGGGGAGCCCCTGGCACACAGCTTTGATAGTATTTAAGGAGATAACTCAGCAAAAGACCAAATGGTGAGGTCAAAAGAAGTGAGGGAGGAGGCTCCGTCAGGGAGAACTGTTGCAGTGTTACAGTGTGCTACCAAACAGAGCAAGTGGAAATGAAGGGGTAAATTGCCAGATCCCTAAAGGGAATGTCCTCATGGATGTGTTCTCATCCTCCGTGGAAGACCATGAGATTAGCTGTGACTACATCACACATCTATCTACCTGTCTGTCTTTGCCTGTAGAGGAATTCCAGTACGTCTTCTGCCTTTTCAATCTAGGGCTGTACAATGTTGGTCTCTCTCCTGGGAAAAAAAGGAGCCCTTGATACAGTAACTGACACTGTAACTTTTCCCTTTCTTTTCTGTCCTTTTGACCAGGGGGCATCATTGATGCCAACCTGAAGCTCCTGCAGGAGGCAGAGCAGCGCCTGAAGACAATTGTCACAGAGAAATTCGACACGGCCATGAAGCAGGGAGACCTGCCCCAGGTGGAACGGTTCTTCAAGATCTTTCCCCTGCTGGGCTTACATGAAGAGGGGCTGAGCAAGTTCTCTGAGTACCTCTGCAAGCAGGTAAAAGGGTGTGTGAAACCCAGGGGAAAGCAAAACCCAGTCTCTGTCAACAGCTATTGTGAAAGGAGAATTTGGCTGTGGCTTGTTAATCTGAGAAAGCAGCACTGGCCTGAGTTCATCTCTCTCCCTGTATTTTGCATCCTGGGATGGGTTTTCTGGTGTCTGAACACAGATTTTCCTTCTGTGGCTTGCTGTCTGACTTGCTTAAAGCTCATACAATGAGCCTGAAAAGAGTAAAATGAGTTTCTGCCTTTCCTTGATCCTTGAGTTTTCCACAAAAGAGGAAGGGATCCCTGTTCAAAGGAGTAACCACAGCAATTGCTCACGCAGTGGGAAGGCCAATGGAAGCTGTATAGGGCAAGGACAGAAGATCACCCTGTGGGATGAAGAATACCTTTGGGTGTTCAGCTGACTGGTCCTGTTGTCATGCAGGTGGCCAACAAAGCAGAAGAGAACCTACAGCTGGTGATGGGGACAGACATGAGTGACCGTCGAGCTGCTGTCATCTTTGCAGACACGCTGACACTCCTCTTTGAAGGTAATCTTCCTTCTCTCATTCCTGATGGGTTGAAAATAGTCCATGATGAGGTTGTCCATCAGTTTAAATGTTTTTAATTTTAGCTCACAAAATGCCTCATTCCCCATTGAGCTGTGGAAATGTCACACCTGAGGGACAGGGACACAACTAACAGAATTTATTCCAGCCAGGAGAGGGCATCACAATAAGCAAGTTTTCCTACGTACAGCTTGCACAAAGTGGATTTGCAAAGGATTTCTTTGGTTCTTCCAGGAGTCAGACTCTTCCCATTCTCTGCATCCTTTAAATAAATGGGTATTCCCTGAGGTTTCTTCAGACTTGCAGCTCTCCAGACAAACTGGATCCCTTAAGGATGAGCAGCTGTTGGTGCCTCCAGGCCTGGATATTCAAGAAGCACTGTTGGAGAGGGAAGGGAGAGAAGGGAATATGAATGCTCTATGGGAATGTAGCCAAAGACAGTAATTGAGATTCCATGATGATTAACCATCTTCTCTCTGAAGTCTGCTCCAATTCCAGGCTGCACCACTGCCAAGTCACTCTCCCAGCCTGGCACTCTTAAAGCTTTCTTGGCAGTGGCATTAAAAGAGGGGGAGTGTTGCTAGGTCTTGGAGTAGAGTTTGTGAGAAAAAAGCAATATTGTAGAGACCTCCTTGGAGATGAGCTTTTCCTCCAAGGAGTTATTGCCTTCACTAATGCTTGCACTCTGTGTGCCCAAGAACCAACCCTGGGCTAATTTTTCCCAGCTCTGCTCTCCTGTGACTTGGCAGGTGCAGAAAGCTCTGACTGGCTTTGGGTGGCAGTGATACCCCCTGCCAGGTTTAGCTTGTGTGGCTTTCTCCTGGGGAAGCTTCATACCTTTTATCTTGCTGGGAGGGCAGCTGGCACACGTGGCATAGCAGGAGCTCTCTTTAGGGGGAGAGAGATGGCTTCTACTCCAGGAGATTTGCACTGCAGTAATTTCAGTAAACACTGGAGAGGATGGAAGATGTCACACCCAGAGAGAAGATGCCATGGAACAAGAGGTGGTAATGGCAGACCTGCAGTGAGGCACTGGAGAGTGTCTGGACAGTCTGAACTCTTTATCTGGGGAGATGTTGGTTCTGGTCTGTGAACCTGTGTAGCTCTGCTGTGCTCTGAGAACTCCTGATTGAGTCTCTCTCTTTTGCTTCCCCTCTTGCCACAGGAATTGCTCGCATTGTGGAGACCCATCAGCCCATCGTGGAGACCTACTATGGGCCAGGGAGGCTCTACACTCTCATCAAGCACCTGCAAGTGGAATGTGACCGGCAAGTGGAGAAGGTGGTGGACAAGTTCATGAAGGAAAGGGACTATCACAGGCAGGTAAGAGCAGTGTGGTGCTGCCTGGTGCAGCCTCCATCCAGCTTCGTAGGGCTCCCACTACCATAGAGGCAGCAAAGTTTGTCCTTGTGAATTGAGAGAAATGTTGCTTTACTCCATATTTAGGATGATGGCTGAAGGGGTTCAGCCTGTAGCTGTTCATTCTCTTGCAGAGAAGGTTTCATTGTGGGAGTAGGGTAATTGCACCCTGGGCACAGGATTCTTTGCTGTGCAGGTCTGTAGGGTGCTTTCAGCACACCTTCCCCGCTGTCTTGGTCCTGCTTAGATATAGGGCTGCTGTAACTGCCTCTTGGCCACATACCCCGGTGCCTCTGTTGCAGCGCCTCTGCCCTCACTGGCAGGATGAGCTCTGCCCTGGAGGAGGTGAACTGATGCAGTTCCCTTCTCTGGCAGTGCTTCCTGCAAAGCATTCCTATCACTCCCAGTGAGGGAGAAGCAGCTGGTAACTCCCAAGTCATCAGCTAAGACTGATAACTCTCCCTGGTTGCTTTTTTTTTTTTGTGATTGCAGTTCCAGCAAGTCCAGAATAGCATGATGAGAAGTTCTTCTGCCGAAAAGATTGAACCAAGGTACAAAGAAGGACTCCTTATGAGCTGTAACCTTTCACTCTTGAGCTGTTAATAACACTACTTAGCATTTAGATAACTCTCCTGGTCTTCCAGAGGCTTTGTGGCTACTAATGCGTAAAATCCAATTGTTGGGTGCCCTTCGCTGCCCTTTCATGAAGGCAGCTTCTGTCGTGGGACTTTATGTTGCTTAGTCATTACTTTTAAGCCTTTGCCCTAAGCTTGCTGGAGGGCTGGCAGTATCAGTGCACATGAAGGACTGAGACTTTAGTTGGCCTGTGCCCTCTATCCTTTGATGGCCAGAGTACAGTCCTTGAAACCCATAAAATGGAGCAGCTCCCTGGGCAGATAATTTGTGACAGAATCAGGAAAAAATTTGGGTCTTATTTAATCTGTACTGCTGCTGCAGAAGCTCTGGAACATGTTTTTCTTGCTAATGAACAGCAGTGTTTTCAATCTCCCTACTTTTCTTATCTTAAGTATGTACATAACCCTTAAGGAAGGCCACAAGAAAGTGCACCCAGCCCTTCTGGCACTGCCTGACTTATAAATATGTTTGGAAAGATAACGTAGGTTCCTGAAGCAAGGTCTGTCTGTGAGCCTGCATAACTAATGATTTCAATGGTGATATAAAGATCCACTTACTATTTGCTCTGAGTAACTCTGCATGCATCCAAGGTTTTCTGAGCTTTTGCTTTTCCATCTGTAAAATAAAGGTACTGTTTTCTTGTGTGTTTTGAGGCTTTGAGCAGGATTTGTAAAATTCTTCTGTGCAAACTGATGAAAAGGCTGCTGATGTGACAGTCTTCCTTTTTTTCATGGTCATCTCTGATCTGAACACTGTGTTCTGCATTGCCATGTGCTTTTTGGTCTCACATTTCCTGAGCTGTTGAGCTTAAACAGATCCTTCATCATTTTCAGAGAAACACATGGATCTGTGCACAAAAGCACATATGAGGAGATGACGGGAACCAGGCATTTCTAACACTGGCTGCTTAGGGCTCCCAGAATTATAGCAAAACTGAGGTAGGAAAGGACTGAGGAAAGTCTCTAGTCCAACCTCCCACTCAAAACAGGGCTCATTTTAGAGTTGTATCAGATTGCTGAGAGTCTTACAGTCCTTACCACTGTGATTTTAATGTGGATGTCCTCACAGCTATGAGGAAACAAGAGAAGCTGAGAAGAAAGCAGTACTGTAGAGATCCCTCCTTGGAAACGATTTTTTGGGAATATTTTGATTGCTATTGCGTTCTTTGCATGTACCAGTTACTCTGCTGTGCTCTGCCGCAACAGCATGGATGGAAAGGGGTAGTATTGATCTCATAGAGAACACACTACTTAACTGAATTAAATTAGTGCCTCTCCTTTTGTAGTCTTGCTGCCTCAATTCTTGCTCTGTTCCTTGCAGGGAGCTTGACCCTATTTTAACAGAAGTCACCCTGATGAACGCCCGCAGTGAGCTCTACTTGAGGTTCATCAAGAGACGAATAGTAGCCGACTTTGAGGTGGGAGATGCCATGGCCTCAGAGGAGGTAAAGCAAGGTAACACCTTGAATTACCAGTACTTGCAGGCTCTCTGCTCAGTGGAGCCAGAAATCTGAGGTAGTGGCAGAGCAAAGCGACACAGGATCTGCAAAGATGCTTCAGGAGCACACTGTGGAAGAGGCTTGTGTAGCCTGGCCTCCTCAAACCTGTTTTCGGCACTGGTTGTTCCCTCTAGCAGAGAAACCAACATTAAGAATGAGTATAGAGTGTAACAGACAAGGTCCCCAAAGAAAGGGAGAGCCATTTGGTCCCTCAGGCACAAATCCTAAAGGTGGAGGCCACAGGGAAAACAGGTTCAGGGGTTTGGTACTCTGTGGATTTCTGGAAATCACTTTTGTCACCTGCAAAATTCAGCTCAGCAATTTCAGCTCCACAGTTGAGGCCTGTGATTTCTTCCAGGTTGGGCTTGGCAGGTGTGTGTCCATGCGGTGCCCATGAGAGAGGCAGCAAGGGGACTTGGTGAAACTGCTTTCTGGCATTTGGTTCCTGCTGATGGTTCTCTCTTGTGTTCTGCAGAGCATCAAAAATACCTGGACAAGCTTCTCAACAACTGTCTGCTGAGCTGTACCATGCAAGAGCTCATTGGCTACTACATCACCATGGAGGAATACTTCATGAGGGAGACTGTCAACAAGGTAGGGCTCTGACTCTGCTGAGAACCTTTCAAATGGTTCTCTGTGTGTGCTCCTCAGTCCTCTGCTGAGCACCCCACGGGAAGGATATGAATATATGTCAGGTCTGCAGTTGTTGGAAAGGCCTTTTGTTTCCCATGGCCTTGAGAAGCAAGTGGTTAGTTCTGAACTTTGGCTCCAGAGATATGCCTGGATATCATCCTGAGACATGTCTTCCATGTCTATGGGCTACTGAAAACTAGGCTGAGTGCCAGCCCACACAGGGTACAGTCCCTCTCGGGGAAGGGGGCAGGAGGGCAGTTTGGTCTCACAGCACTGCTCTGAGAGGGCACTGTCACTCAGTGAGCTCAGGACTCTGAGACAGCTTTCTTTGCAGGCTGTTGCCATGGACAGCTATGAGAAGGGCCAGCTGACCTCCAGCATGGTGGATGATGTGTTTTATATAGTGAAGAAGTGCATTGGGCGTGCTCTGTCCAGCTCCAGCATAGACTGTCTCTGTGCCATGATCAACCACTCCACCACTGAGCTGGAATCTGACTTCAGGTAATGCAGATACACTAGGTTCATTGTAACATGCCTTCACCTCATGATCTTCAAACAGTGTTTGCTGTCACATGGTCTTCCTTGTGTTTTGCACAACCTCTGCTTTGTCATCTCCATGGAAGATGATCACAGAAAGTAGTGGCTGGTGTGCTGTGGGAAGCTGGAGCTGGTCATCTTTTCTCACAGTAGTAGTGACCACCTGTATGACAAAGGAAAAGGAATCTCATGGCCCAAAATCCCTGTGAAGCTGAGTCACCACACAGCATTAGGGTGCTACTCTGCTTGATGGTACATAATCACCCCTAGTTGTTTCTTAGTGACTTGAACTTGGAGTGAGCCTGCGAAAATTGTCCTGCTGTTTTTCATCCCACTGCAGGAGTGGAGAGCTGACTGAAGAGAGCAAGCATCTGCAGGGAGGACATTTGGGAAAGCTCAGAAACTGGGTGGTTATGTTTTCTTTCAGCCTTTAGATGCTGTCAGGAGAGATTTACCAGCCCTCTTTTGTCCCTGTGAAGTTCCACTTACCTTGTTCAGATCCCAGCTCAGACAAAATGCTGTCCCCTGTCACAGAGGATAGTTCTGTTGTTGCTTGCAGTTATTGCTATAAGCCCTGGTATGTTCTGCTTGCTCGTAGGGAGGTTCTGTACAACAAGCTGAAGCAGGGCTTTCCAGCCACGACCTTCCAGGACTTCCAGAGAGGGGTGACCAGTGCTGTGAACATCATGCACAGCAGCCTGCAGCAGGGCAAATTCGACACCAAAGGCATTGAAAGCACTGACGAGGCCAAGCAGTCCTTTCTGGTGAGTTTAGTGACTGTTCTGGTGTAGAATGAGTTGGGGTGGGGGGAAAGGCCATGGAGAGCTCTTGGAAACAGGATTGGCATGACTGTCGTGTTCAGAGAATCTGAACATCTCTTCACGTGTGGTGGGTGTCTTGACTTTGGGCGTCTGGGAGATGCATCTACCTCACCTCATGTGTGTAGGGCTTCCACACCAAGTCTGTGCAAGTGTGATCCTGTGAGTATCCCTTGGGCTGCTGCAGTGATGGTTCCTTCTGGGTTGGGGAAGAATCTGTGCTCTTTAGAGGTGTCCATCAATCCTCTTCATCACAGGCTCTGTGCAAAGGTGGTGGGGAAGCATCTTATTCACACCTTCCTCCAGATAAAAATGTTTCCTGGCGAAGCTCAGTGCTCCTTCACATTCACTTAGCAGATTGGAGAGTTTCCATTAGAGCAGAGTTATTTGCTCTGCTTGGCCTGCAAGATCCTCCTATTGCCTTCTATCAGCAGTACTGCTGAGCAGGCCAGAACATGGCAGTGAGCTATAGAGACCCCTCAAAGAGCATCTGAAGGTCATCACTCCTGTCTTCTGCAGCATAACACATCCTTCCCCATGGTGGGATGCTGTATAGACCTTGTGTTGTGGAATAGACCTCACTGGGAGAACATCTCTGGCTCTGCTCTCAAGGTTTGAGCAGACCTGTGGGCAGAAACTGAGAGCACTGGAGAGGGGCTGCCTCACCCTGACTCATCTGCCTCTCTTGTAAGTTGCTGTGAACAGCCAGCACTGAAGAGATTCCTTGGAATTTTCAGGGTACAAGGAGAGAAGGCAACAAAAGGAGCAGGAGGGACTGAACTCCTCCATTTCATTGAATTCTTGGTTACAGATTTCACTATTTCTTGAAGCAAAGAGCTTAGAATGTCAGTTCTCCCGCTGCATTTCCTCATTCACCTGTCACCTTGCCTCATTTTGCTGTCTGCATAAACCCCAGCCTTATACTGACATTTAGTTCAGCTTCAGCAGGTAGAGAACAGTTTGTTCAGTGGAGAACAGATACTCATCTGGCAGGAGGGCTGCTGATTCCTTCCTGTGCTTTCCTGCCTCTTCTCCTGCTCTAGACACTGTATAAACCATCAACCTCAGCCACTCCTGCTCTGTTCCTCAAGACACTTAAAGAAAGCTGGGGGTACATCATGGCTTCCACCACTCACCCACAAGTTGGGCTTCACTGCAACATTGTGTACAGAATGATGAGGAAAGGTGTAAACTATCAAACTCTGTCCTAGCTGCAGGTTCAGCACACAGGGTTGGTTTCTGGAGTTTGGCTTCATGCAGCTCCGTCAATTTGCAGTGCTTTGATCTCACAACAACAACTCTGTCCCTTAAATATTTACATTTCAGCCTGTACTGTTGGCAGGGCATGGAGCAAATGTATGGACTTGGGGCTGAGGTGCTGAGAAATTCCAATGGATTCTGCTTCAGTTTGTTTTGTTTTTTTCCAGGTGACCTTAAACAATGTGGAAGTCTGCAGTGAAAACATCATGACCCTAAAGAAAACATTGGAGGTGCGGTCTGTATTCTTTACTGCTTTTTTCCTAAATCAAATTTGTAATATCCTCCCTTGGCAGGGGTCAATTAAAGCATCTGGACTTCAATATCCCCAAATTCCTGAGGTCTTTGCCCTCCAGCCTTAAGAAAGCAATTTTGAACTGGCAGAGCAATTTCCAGCTGATGGGAACAAACGGAAATACCAATTCCCTGAGCCTGACCAACCTGGTGCAGGAATTAAATGTACATCATGGCGAGGCTGTGGTTCTCTGGTGCTGGGCTAGACAGCCCCTGGCTTCCTTTCTTGCTGTCCTCTCTCCCTCTCCCCAGCTGGAGCCCTCTGCCTTGGCAGGGGCAAGAGCTGGGCACCTGTCCTAGTCCACAGGCTGGTGGGCAGCCAGAGCTCGGCAACATGAAGGGGTAGAACCAACTTGCTCATGGATCTCTTTTCTGCAGAGTGATTGCAGCAAACTGCTTAGCCAAGGCTTTGGTGGTGAGCAAGCACAGGCCAAGATCGAGAGCTGCCTCTCAGACATGGCTGCTGTCTCCAACAAATTCCGTGACCTGCTGCAGGTGAGTGTCTCTGAGTCACTGGCTGCTGGTGCCTTCAGGGAGAACTCAGGCAGGAATCAGTTCAGCCCAGGGCCTGGGCCATGTCTGACTCCAGGAGAGCTGGGTAGGGCTGCAGTCAGCTTTGAGGCATGGAAACAGCCCCAGCCCATTTGCACAGCTGCACCAGCTGGCAGCTGCATAAAAAGCACTGGAAGCAGCTGCACAGCCAGAAGGAATGTTGTTCCATTTGTCTTCACTCAGCCTGGAGTTGTAGTTTGTTCAGCATTTTCAGAAGAAATATTAATAGCATTTCCATCTCCTCCATTCTCCCTCATGGCACAGCACATTGTCAAATTGTCCACAGCCTCACTAAGTAATGCTGAAGACGTTGGTAGAAAAAAAGCTGCTCTTTTCTCAAGTTTCTCCTCCTTTCCGAAATGGAAATACTCCTCAGCATGGAGCAGAAGACTGTCTGGTTAAATCTAGTCTTCTGTGGCATCCTGGGGCCTGTTGTCCTGAAATGTTATAGTGGTCTCTGGCAGGGAGAGACGCAAGAAGGCCTAGTACCTCCTGTGGAAAGAAACCAAGCAAAAAGACAGTATTTTGAGCCAGGCTTGCCTTTGTACTGCACAGAGAGGCCAGGCTATTTTTCATCTGACTTTGCAGTTCAGGGCAGCCAGATGTCTTCAGACCAGCATTGCCAGAAAACCTTCTTGGGGCTTGTGGTCCGTATCGAAACCCAAGAGCTCGTCAGTAGGGAGTGAAACTCTCCAGTCTGGCTCTAGTGCGGTGTTAAAACTGGCTGCAAAGCAATCGAGGCTGAGCAGCAAGTTCCTGTGCTGCGTGAGTCACACACACATTGAATTTGCCTCAGAAAAGGACTATTGCCAGCAGGGCCTGCTCAGAAATGCCAGTATTAGTTAAAATCCTCCATCAAATGCCAGGCAGTATCAGCACCTGCATAGTTTCATGCTAGGTGAGCTTTCGTGACACCTTGCTGAGGCAAAGGAGGGTGGCTGACAGGAGAAGGCTTTGAGAGCTCTCAAGCATCACAACGGATGGAACAGCCTTTACTGACAACCTGCTGCTTGGGGGAGATGGTGTGTGCTGGGGTTATGATTAATTCAGGGAACTTGCTGTAGTTACAGCTTTATCCTCCTTTTAGCTTCTCCTACTGAGCTAAGCTGCAGTGGAGGTGGGAGGCAGCAGTTGAGTCCAATCACAGTGTCCTGGCTGGTGCTGAGTGGAAAAGCTGAAGTTCTTTCCTATGTGCCTCACTCCTGCCAGGAAACCTCTGTAGCTGTGTGGAATGGGCTGTGGGAAGCATGAGCCCTTCAGATCAAGCTGCAGGTCCAGCACAAAAGCAGCTTCTGGGCCGACACCCTTCCTTTTTTTGTTGTGATGTCCTCAGAATCCTCCAGCTCTGGAAGAATATGGTATTTGGGACTTCTGGGCTCAGTTTCCTGTGCACGTCTGTGGGTCAGTTTCCCAGATTGCAGTGGGAATGGAAGAAGCATCAACACATCCTGGCTGTAAAGGTTTTGTGCCTCACTGTCCGCTCTTCTTGCTGTCCCCCTCAGGAAGGTCTCAATGAGCTGAACAGCACAGCCATCAAGCCCCAGGTGAAGCCCTGGATCAACCTATTCCTCTCTGTCTCCCACAACATCGAGGAGGTAAGGCTCACTGTTCTCTGCTTCCAGCTGTACCTGGGCACTCTTTATCCCCTGCTCAGCAGCACAGTCAGAGCAACACTTTCATTCCCCTCAGTTACCTGCTGTTTCTTTGGCACAGAGCAAGAGTAAAATACCCAGATCTTGCTCTGCAGCCAAGCCTGGAAAGGGACATTTGACTAGAGAGGAGTTTGAGAAAACGGAAAGGGTGCAGTGCTGCTCCAGGAGGGACCTCCCTTCCTGTCCTCTGGGCCGTTGGCTGCAGTTCACTTCAGGCTACATAAACAACCCTTTCTGCCTTTCACTGTCAGGAGGAGTTCAGTGACTATGAGGCCAATGACCCCTGGGTCCAGCAGTTCATCGTCAATCTGGAACAGCAGATGACAGAGTTCAAGGTGAGAGAGGGAAGGAGGGAGGAAGGTGGCAGCATGCCAGGTTTTAGCCAGACCTCCACATGGCACGTCCCAGCTTTTTACCTGCTCAGGGGAATGGTAGGCAGAGATGTCTTCCAGTGCCTTGCAGGACTTTTAGGGATCCAATCACCCCCTTCTGCAATTCTCAAAGCCTGCTTGCAGGCCTCTGGATCACTTCTGTGGCACTCTCCACTTGACAAGCCTGCAAATGATGGGTCTTTATTTGAAAGCTCTCCTAGGACTGAGGTTTGGGGACCTCTGCTCAGTTTTTCTTGACAAGAGTGACACAGGTTTCTGCTTCCAGGCTGGGCTGTCTCCAGTGATTTACGATACCCTCACTGGTCTTATGACCAGTCTCATAGCCATTGAACTGGAGAAAGTGCTGCTCAAATCCACCTTCAGCAGGGTAAGCAAAACACTCCTGTATCCTGTAGTCTGGTTTGACTCCAAACTCTCAGTACAGGGATGGGGCAGGGCAGAGGGAAATGTTACTCTCAACAAAGCTCTGCAATCACCGGTGTCCAGCTCAGGAACATCTTGCATTAGCACCCACAGGGAGAAATTGTTTTTTGTAATAGAGCTGAGAAGAGCTGGCACCATTAAGGGGAGTTTTACAGCAGCCCCTTTAAGCTACAATAAATGGGCTAACTGGAACCCTCCTGCTCAGAGACCCTCCCCTGCTACCCTGTGACTTTTAAGTGTGTCTTTGGCACGACCCCTGGTCCTCTTTTGAGAGTTAACAGCACTTCCCTCGGTGCCTGCAGCTCGGCGGTCTGCAGTTTGACAAGGAGCTGAGGTCTCTCATAGCCTATCTCACCACAGTCACCACATGGACTATCCGTGACAAGTTTGCTCGTCTTTCCCAGATGGCCACCATCCTCAACCTGGAAAGGGTGAGCTGCACTTGGTCTGCTTTTATTGGGAGATTGTGGGAGCTCCAACTGGACTCTCCATGGCTTTACTGAGTTGTAGGTGTCACATCTACAGGGTGTGGGGAAGCTGAAGTTGCCCAGTGCCCAATGGGTGCTTACCTGCAGGGTTAGTGGCAGGAAATCCCTTGACTGGAACCAGAGTTTGAACTCACCTGAGAGTGGTCTGTGCTGAATCATCTCCTACAGCTCCCTTCTTTTTCCAGGTGACAGAGATCCTGGATTACTGGGGCCCGAACTCAGGCCCACTGACCTGGCGCCTTACTCCGGCCGAGGTGCGGCAGGTGCTGGCTCTGCGGATCGACTTCCGCAGCGAGGACATCAAGCGGCTGCGCCTGTAGTCAGTCGGTGCTCATGTCAGTGCCGCACTGGAGGTAACAGCAGGAAAGCTGCAGCCCTGGAGCCTGCCCAGGGATGGGGTGATGTCTGCCCTTCCACTCACATTCCTCGGAGCAAAGAGCTTTGCTGGGCCTGGCAAGAAGAGCTGCCATCTTTTTGTGGGAGCAGAAACAAGGCAGTGGAGAAATCTCTGACACTGAGAGCAGTGTGATGCTCTTCTTCAGGACACAGGCTAGTGTCAGCTCCCTGTGAGAGGCCACAGGGCAGGACAGTTGGGAGCTGGTGTGGCTCAAATGCAGGTCTGCAGAGCTCTGCCCATGCAGCTGCTGCAGATGTGTCCCCTCTGTGTCCCCAGTTTCAGAGTCAGCTACTGGAGTCACAAGTCCTGTGCCCTGGCTCTCTCCTAGTGGTGATGGGACTGTTCTTCTGAAGGGAAAAGGAGTGATTTCCTTGGGAGGGTGCTTGGAAAATCACTGGAAAGCCTTTGTGGGAAGCAGGGCTGTGTCCTTGCTGGCTTGCTGTGCCCTGTACAGCTACTCTGTAAATAAACCTCGCCTGGCTAAGCTGTGGTCTTGGGCAGTGTGTGTGTCTGTGGGCCCGGAGGGAGCAGGAGAGATGCAGGATGGTAGCTCTGCTCCATCTTGCCAGTGCATCCAGAGGATCTTCCTGTTCTACCTGCCTCCTGCAGCAGCAATCCTGTGCTGTCCCCATTAGCCAAGGCTCTGCAATGACCAGACTCTGCATGCAGGCTCTACCCTTCCCACTACTGGAAAAGCTTTTGCCCGTGCATTGCGGGGCCCTTGCTACCCCATGGGGTGGGAGCAACCCTGCTCAGGACAGAATGCCACAAACACCTGCTGAGAATGAGGTTTTTTTATTCAGACAGACTGCAGGGACTAGTAACTCACTTTCATTATTCACTACTTAAATGCTGAAATAGTCCCTCAGGACAGGAGAGGATCTTGATTCCACATCCAGGGGCATCCTTGGTGCAGCAGCATTGCATGCTGAACAGGCACCATGGGTCCCTGCTGCTGGAAGAGCAGAAAAGTTCCCACTAGAGACAGCATCACAAATGCTAGTCTTTTCCCTTTGGAGAACCATAAAAACTAGAGGGGAAACTGCCAAATCAGGCTGGAGGCCCTAGCAAACTGTCCTTCCAGCAAGGCCACCCTCCAGGGAGAGTTTTGCCTGCCCAGCTTGTCACAGCTTCTCCAGCTTCTGTGGCTTTTGGGGCAAGCAGCAGCACAAACAGACCATATCAAGACCTAAGGCACCTGCTGGAACTTGCTGAAGGAGCTGACCCTAAAGCAATGAGGACTTCTCTGCAGCTGCCAGGACCTGGCCAGGTTTGAACGCCTTCACACAGCCCTGTCCCCTCCAGGATGAGCACCATCCTTCATATCACATCCCACAACCTCCACAGAGAAACCGCCTGTGTCCACCTCAATGCTGTGGATGCTGAAGTTACCCAGTCCCTAGAAAAAAAAAAGTCACTGGTTGGGACAGGAGCCAGCAAGGGACCTGTTCTCACCTCCAAGGTCCCAGGGAGGGCATTGGGATAACAAACATCCCACACACAGTGGGGTGAGATGCTCCTCATGCTCCATATAAAGCTTCTGAACCTCCTGGGAGCTCACATCTCACCTCGGTGTTTTTGAGGATCTGGTGCAAAGCCTCTTTCTGCCGAGGGGCTTTGGTTAAGACGTAAAGGAAGCCACCGCCACCAGCCCCAGCCAAGCACTGCCCGTGGACGTGGGGCCGCAGAGCATCCATCATGTGCCCAACGGCCAGCGGCTCACACCCAGGGGCCATGCACTTCTTCTGCTGCCAGTAGCAGTCCAGACACTTGCCAATAAGTGGCAGGTCACCTGCAGGGGAGGAGACATCACAAATTACTTGTCTCTGTTTCTTGCCAGAAGGGGCAGAAACCTGTCTCTGCCTCTCCTGCTCAGTACAAACTAAATTCTGCCTTCTCCTCTCCCCAGTTCCTCCCAGCTCTGCCTGCCAAGCAGGCAACCCCAGCCTTGTCACGTTGCTCTTTATTTTTAATCCTCCACAGGGGGAGGATGTGCTTGCTTTAATGCTCTGGCTTCCTCTCTGCAGCATCCCAGCAGCCAAATGAACCCACTGCACCAGCCAGGAATGGCCCCCAGCCTTGTCACCAATGGCTCATAGAACATCAATTGGACTCAGCATGTCTAACCCTCTCTTCCTCAAGATCTTCGTTCAAGCCTGAATTTTGGGGCATTGCCTGGTGAGGGTGGGTCTGGGGGAGGACTTGAGATGTTTGCAGCTACAAGAACCTGCACCCCTCTGCCTTTGCCACCTCCAGGACTGCACAGCCTCTCCAAAAAGAAGTTTGTGTTTCTTCAGCTGTCGAAAGTGCTGGCTTGGAATGGGGAAGGGGATTCACACCTTGCCTCAAGGCCTGGGCACACTCCTCAGCGTTGCTCACCAGTGCATCAGTGTTTTGCACAATGGAGGGCAGCCTGGCATACCAGTTCCTCACCACATCCTGCAAGAGGCCAGAATGTCCCTGTCACCATCCTTCTGGCTTTGGCAGCACCTGGGGAGGTTATGCTGCACCCACAGCCTTGGATGTCAGCTCCCACTGGGGAGGCAAAGCACTGCAACAGTGAAGGGGACAGGCACCAAAGGCCACAGGGGCACCCAGGCATTACCTGGAGCAGGTTGCGGGCCAGGCGAGTCTTCCCTGTGTACACCAGCAGCAAGTGATCATTGAGGGTCTGGGTAAAACCATCAGGCACTGGGATCTGCTCCACTTCCACTCTGAGTGGCAGCTGGGCCTTTGATCTTCCAATTTTGATGCCAGGGACAAGCCCACCAACCTGGTCCTGCCAACCACCACCTGTAGGGCAGAGGGTCCTCAGCCACCCCTGGGACTGCCACCCTGTGGGCCAGCTGCTCCCCCAGGCCACTCACTACCTGTTGTGAGCCTCTGCTCCAGGTGCAGCACGGCATGGATGAGGGACTCGGTGCTGGCAGCCTTCCCAGCTGCCCGGTACAGCGATGCCATCACCGCTCCCGCCAGGATGCTGCTGGTGCCTGCAGGGAGCACAGGCAGGGCCAGGGCAGTGAGGTGCTGTGAGTGCCCTAATAAGGGTCAGGGGACAGTGAGGAGGATGCCCCATCCCAATGCTAGCAGCAGGAGGGACTCTCTGGCACAAGAGGGACTGCCCAGGCCTCTCCATGCAGACTCACCGAGGCCAGACCCATGGGGCAGCTTGGACCAGGTGTGCACTTCAAAACCACTCCTGAAGTTCTCCATCAGCTGGACCCGCAAGGGCTTCTGTGAGGGGAACTGCACAACCTGGGTGCAGATGAAGGCAGCTTTGAGCAAGGCTCCTGAAAACAAGAGGAGGCAAAGTTGATGCCTGCTGTGCTACCTACCCCCTCATCCCATTGTCCTCAAAACAGGCCATGCTGGCACCAAGAGGACATTGGAGGTACAGAGCCGGGCTGTGCAGCTGGTGATGCCTCACCTGGCGCATGTGGCTGGCAGTAATCCTGTAAGTGCTCCAGCTCCCGGCACACCAGCTCTGTCACCGCCTCACTCTGTGGTGTCCCACTGAGGCTGACGAGGCGCAGCTCCAGCTCGAGGATGCGCCGCACCCGGGCACCGATGGGCCGGCACCCATCCACCAGCACTGCCATGTCCACTACGGCACCCCCATGCTCGTAGGTGATGGGGGGGGTGTCACTCCAGCCCCCTGCCAACGCTCAGCATCAGCCCCCCAGAGCACTGTGATTCCTTTTTCCCCAGCACCACAGGGATGACACACAGATCATCTGACTGGGGGCATGCACTCACCAGAGAGGTCCAGGCGAGCTGGACACGCCACCTGCACCCAGTGCCCCAAGGGTGGCAGCTCTGCCTGCCCCACGGTGACAAACTGGCATGAGGACATCACTGCCTGCCGGACGAGGATCTGCTCAGCCCCCTCGTAATGCCGAGCCGCTCTCACCAGCAGAGCCGGCCTAGGACAAGAGGGATGCTGAGCCCACCACGTCTCCATGACTGCAATGATGCCTGGGACAGGGCAGCTGTCGCTCAGCAGCCTCAGCCTCACCCGTTCATCCATTTCCGCCGCTCAGCAGCCAGCTCCCGGACACCACTGGCAATGTCCCCACGCTCCAGGCACCCAAAAGCCAAGGCCCACTCCCTGTTGGCAGCAGGGCCACTCCGCAAGCCCCCTTCCCCCTTTGCCATGCAGCCCAGGACCTCGGCAATGCAGGCGAGTGCTCGTGCTGCAATGCCAGCGTCGCTGGCTGTGGAGGCAACTAGAAAATAAAATTCAAGAAGCCTTCAAAGCCACAGTCAGGCTGCGGGTCACCCCAAACCAGCCCACTTCTGCCATAAGCCAGCTCCAGGGGAGCAGGACTCAGATCTGACTTGTGCCCACCCAGGCCTGTTGGATGCCCTATGGCTGCACCCTCAGGGTTCCTGCAATAGGCAGGGTCATTGCAGGAGGTGGGGAGCATCAAACACTTCCGATAGCCAAAGATGCAGCTAGTGTGAGTCCAGCTCACCCTCATCCAGTGTGCTCAGCACAGCTTCATGGTAGCCTTCATGGACAGCACTACGGGCAAGAGGCAGGAGGCTGCTGTCCTGGCGCCCCAGCAGCACCCGCCGGATCTTGCACTGGCCCTGCAGGAAGAAGAGGGCCTGGCGGGTGCCCAGCTCGGCCGCTGTGTCCAGGCAGGGCAGCAGCTCCTGCCAGGACATGCGCCAGGCTGTCCGCCAGCGCGCCAGCCGCTCGCCAGCCACCGCAGCTGGGGCCAGCAGCCACAGCACATCCTCCAGCCCCAGTGTCTCGCGGGCATGGAGCACCGGGAACAGCCGGGCGTTGAGCAGGCAGCGGCTCCTATGTGGCATCTCAGCATCCCAAAGGTCCCCTTCCCTGATGGAAGGAGAGCCCATCAGCACTGCCCTGTGGCTTGGGAACACCTTCTGGGAGGGGAGCAGGAATCCAGGATGGGTTGGAGTGGCTCTGACACCTCCCACTGCCACCAGCCCCATGGGAGCTGGGTTTCCTGTCCCATCCTTGCATATGGCACCTACCGTACGCCAGTCCGCTGGAAAAACTCAGCCCAGGGCACATTCAGGTAGGTGGCCTCTTCCACAGGGCTCTGCAGGGACACAGAGGGGCCAGTTACACCTTACCTTCCAGGCGAGCCTCGTGCCCCCTCGCCATCTCTGCACCTGCCAGTCATCGAGGCGGCCAGTGAGAGTGAACACGCGGCAGGGCAGGTCACGCAGCCGGACATGGTGGCCCTGCAGGACAATGTCACGCAAGGGACAGCCCCGCAAGGCTGGTGAGGAGCCCACATCGAGGCCTGAGAGGAGGCAGCCAGAACCAATCTCCAGGGGACCCTGAGGAAGAGGCAGCAGAGCCAGAAATGGCATGGCTAGCTCCTAGACCAGAGCCAAGTCCAGACCTCGGAAGGGGACAACCACCCTGGGAGATAAGCTGGAGCCAGCACGAGGCAGGTGGCAGAAGAACATAATTTGCTTTCTCATGGGGCTGCAGGGACATGGACTACAGAAGTTCGGTTCAGGTGACAGCCTCCAGGGCTCAGAGCCATAACAGAGCCCTCAAGGAGAGAGTCTGCCCTGGTCCCCAGGGAGAGACAGCCCAGAGACAGCCTTTTGCCCTTTTTTGTGGAGGCTGACAGCCACCAGGGTGCACACCAGCTAAAAGGCAGCCCTGAAGAGGAAGGCACCCCAAATCTCACAGCTGTGGGTCCTCCATCCTAGCACCACATCACCCTGCTGTCCTTTTAGTGTCCTGGGAGTTTGGGGTCATGTACCTGAAGGTGACAGTGCTGGATGACACTGCCGGCTGCCAGCCGCACAGCCCCTTGCAGCAGGCAGTTGGTGACCGAAGAGCCATCCTCCAGGAGACAGGGCTGCTGTTGAGGGCACAGAAGCACATAGGTACGTGGGACCAGAGTCCAGGCACACAGCCTGGAGCAACCCCAAAAAAAAATGCATGAGCAAGGCTGGGGATGGAAGGACATACATCCACATGGGAATAGGCTGTCTTGCAGAAGCGGAGGTGGCTGGCAGAGCCAAGCAGGAGAGTCAGGCTGCGGATGTGGTCGCTTGCAGAGGTGGTCATGTAGTCATAGGAGGCATTGGGGATGCAAGCTGTGGGGAGGAGAGATTTTAGCACACTAACAAAAATTGTGTGTTTGTCTGACACCCAGGTGAGCCCAGGACAGGTTGAACATTCCCAGCTGAAGGGGTGGGGAGACAAGACCTGGGGACCCGTAGTTGTGGGGAGACAGAGATGTCTGCCAGGCCCTGGCCACTCCATCTTTCCCCGTGCAGGGAAGGAGGGCCCAGGGATGGGTCACATCACACACACTCACTGCAGCATAGAGTCATAGACTGGTTGGGGTTGGGAGAGACCTTAAAGATCATCTAGTTTCAACCTCATGGGCAGGGACACTTTACACTAGAAGGTGGAAGGAAGCACTCACCCATAGTAAGAGGGAAGCCCCTGAGAGCTGTCCACAGCACAGAGCGGGCGGTCCTCACACTGGCATCACCGCCACCCTTCACAAAATCCTCCTCTGTCATCCCCCCTGCCATGCACAGCACGATGTCAAAAAAGAGGGAGAGCTGGGGAGAGAAGGGACTTGTCAGGTGCAGCCACCCTGACACCCACCCTGATGCTGGGTGCTCACTCCCACCCAAAGCTAGCAGTGTGGGTGCAAACAGACCCTACAGAGATGCCCAGGAGAGGCACCCATGTGGTATGGAGAAATGTCCCCCACTGAGGGACTGTCACCTGGATGGGAGGTGCCCCTGAATCCAGCCCCATGTAGGTACAGGCATCCAGAGGAGGGATGACGTGGGTGGCCAGAAGCTGCTCAGCAGCATCCGAGGAGAAGAAAACAATCCCACACACCTGCCAGAGCACAGCAAGGCTGAGGCTGCAGCTGTGGTGACACAAGGGATGGTGCTGGCAGGGTCACCAGTGCCCAGGTCATGCCATACCAGTGGGACGGTGCCATCAGGCCCTGCACACTGCTGGATCTGGGCCGCTGTGCCTTTGTAGATGATGTCACGCACCAGTCCCTGTGAGTGAGACCACCCCAGTGAGCTCTTTGGGGAGCCCCAAGGCAAGCAGCCCCAGCAGTGCTGAGACCTCAGCACCCAAAGGATCAAAGGGGTGGGGACTTCCAAGGGATGTCCCTTGAAGGGTGAGCTGCCACTGACCTGCTCATCAGTGAGGTAGACTCCATGGTTCCTGGCATACACCGGGCTCCCGGGCACTGCGATCACTCTGACACCCTGGAAGGTGTCCCAGCTGATTTCTGGGGAGAAGGACAGAGACCAGTCCCACTGGGGCAGTGCACATACCCACACTGGGCACAACTGCCTGAAAACTGGGCCCACAGCAGAGGAGGTGACATCAGCACCCAGCCTGGGCTACCTTACTGCAGGCACAAAAAAAGGTGCTGCCAACCACACACAGCACAGGAGTGCTTAAGCATCCACACCCTCATGGGGGCATGGTGCAGGCTGAACCAGCTGTGCCGCTGGCTCATGACCCTGTCCCAGACCAAAGCAAGTGCTGGAAGCAAGGCTGGTATTCACACACCTGGTGCTGAGGGCACGGTGAGGAGCATGTCGGTGCTGCAGACCCAAACGCCGGGTGGGGAGCCCACACAGAGCTGCCGAGAGAAGGGCCACGTGCCCAGGGATGGCAGGGAAGGGGCCCGGCCCTCGGGGGGCACCCAGCACCCCTCCCACCCTGCTGGGAGCCGAGCCCACCCCCAGGACCCCGTCCCCAGGCCACACAGACCCGGTGTGTCATGGTGCTGAGCAGGCTGTCCAGGTTGCAGACCAGCGCCTCGGCCGGGGCGCCGGACTCCTCCGCGGGCAGGCAGGTGAAGGCCCGGCCGCAGTCGTCGAAGGAGAAGTCGCGGCCCTGGTGGGACGGAGAACGTGGGGGGTCACGTTCAGCGGGAGGGAGCGGGTGCAATGAGGGGGCCCACCCTGCGCTGCAGGCGGCGCTCACCATGTGCAGGATGAGGATGCGGGCGTCCCTCAGCACGTCAGCGGTCACCACCTGGCAGGGGACAGCGGGGACAGTCAGCAGGGAGCGCACAGCCACTCCCCGCTCCCTTCCAGCCTCCCCGGCCCCACCAGAGCCTGCCAGGCCTCACCGTGCACCCGGCCCGGGCGCTGAGGTGCTCGGCCGCCACCAGCAAGGCGTTCAGGGTGGCACCGCCGCTGCCCAGGCGGGCCCAGGGGTCCTCCACGGCCAGGAGCAGCGCGGGGGGCCGCGGGCCCAGCGCGCCACGGAGCCGCCGCGCCTCCAGCTCTGCCAAGCGAGAGGCGGGCGGCGCTGAGAGCCGGTCCCCACTGCCCCGCCGCGGTGGGCAGGGACGGAGGGAGGGCGCCCGCACCGCCGCTTGCCTCGCTGCAGGGCGGACACGGCGCCATGGCCGCGCCGGCAGGTGAGCAGGAGCGCGCTCCACTCCGCCGCCATGGCCGCCCCCGCGCCACGCCGCCTGCAGGGAGCTGTAGTCCAGTCCCCGCTGCAGCTGCGAGGCGCTCGGCGCAGAGGGACTACAACTCCCAGCGTGCACTGCGCGGCCGGGCACGGCCGAGCACCCTGGCGCTGCTCCCCCCACCCCCGACCCACCTCCCCCCT
>VWZD01004834.1:96427-250281 GCA_013396695.1 Sakesphorus luctuosus | reverse complement strand
CCCTCCCGCCACCCCAGGTGGTTTGCAAAGGGGGAAAGCAGGTCTTGACGTGTTCTGACCTCAAATGGGTCCCAGTGGTGGCGCGCACCCCTAAGTGCCGTGGGTCATCCCTGTCACGAGCCTGCCCGGACTCAGCTCGGTTCCTCGCATGTTTCTGTGCATCGAGGGGATGGGCGCTGGTATCGGTGCCCAGTGTGAGTCAGGGCGGGTGCTCGGTGGGTGCTGGGGTGCGATCGAGGTGGGTACTGGGGAATGCCGATGCGCCAGGGTGGGTGCCGGAATAGGTACCGGATTGGGTACCCGGAGGTACCGGGAGATGCCGATGCGCCAGGTGGGTGCCGGAGTGGATAACGGGAGAAGGGTACTGGGGTGCCGATGGCCCGGGCTGGGCACCGGGGTAGATACTACAGATGCCCGAGAGCCGGGCGCGTACCGGCGTGGGTACCGGGGATGCCAGTGCGTCCGGTGGGTACCGGGATGGATACCCGGGATGCCGGTGCGCCGAGTGGATGGGTACCGAGAATGGTGATAACCCGGTATCGCGGGCTGGGCACCGGAACTTGGGGGTGCCGATGTGCCGGGCTGAGTACCGGGCTGGGCACCGGGGTGAATCCCGGAGATCCCGGTGCGGCGGGTGGGCGCAGGCGGCCCCGCTCGCCTCCTACAAGTCCCACAAGCCCCTCCGGGAGGCCGAGGACTACATCTCCCAGGCTGCCGGGGCCGGCCCCCCGCCCCGCACGGCACGGCCCCGCACGACGCGGAGGGCGGTGGCGGCGGCGCCCGGGTGAGCCCGGCGGCGGGGCCGTGCCGGAGCTGAGCCAGGTACCGCGGTGGGGACGGGCANCTCGGCTCGGCTCGGCTCGGGGGACCAGTCCCGGGGAGCCGGCGGGGATGGCGGGATGTGGGAGGGAGCCCGACCGGGAGCTGCCCCGGTGCTGCGGGCTGGTCCTGCCACCGGGAGCTGGCCCGGAGAGCATCCACAGGGGCTGCGTTGGGTTCAGCCCCGGCGTGGCGGTCTCAGGTGCTGGCCCCGGTCCTGGGTGCAGGTCCCGGCGCTGGGGGGCTGGTCCCGCTGCTGGGAGCATCCAGCCGGGATGCAATGGGTGCTGAATAGCCCCGGGAGGATGCGCTGCCCTCGGGTGCTGGCCTCGCCCCCGGGTGCATGTGCGGGTCCTGGGTGCTGGCCCCTGCGAGAATCCACCCGGGATGCAATGGGTTCATACCCGGGAGGTTGCGCTGGCCTGAAGTGCTGGCCCGGGCCCTGCGGTGCTGGCCCCGGGGAGGATGTGCTGGCCCCAGCCCGGGGGTGCAGGTCCAGGGTGCTTCCCGGGAGGATGTGCTCACACCAGGGAGGCTGCCAGCCCTGGCGGGGGCTGATGGAGCTGCTTCCCTCCAGCCGTGTGCTCTGGCGTGGACACAGAGGGGACCGGGGTGGGAGAGCTGGTTGCAGGCAGCTCCGGTCCCCAGCAGTGCCAGTGCACATGTGAGGTCCCTCAGCAGCACCGTGACACATGGCTGCGTGACACATGGCGTCCATTGCATGGGTAGTGGCAGCCAGGATTTCACAAACAGCTTGAGCATCCCTGGGGACAGGGTAGGAAACTGTGTCACAGAGTAGGGGATGTCCCTTGCCTGCTTCTGTCTGTGTGTGGGGCACAAGATTGGGCATTGGTGTGACATCTTATTGGTGTGCCTCTACCAGTGTTTTGTGGTGTTTGCCTGGTTGTGGGATTGGTGCTGGAACCTGGATTTCAGGGCCTGGTGATGCAAGGGGTCCCCAGACACACCAGGGTATGGAGTGCTCCTGGCACAGGAGAAAGGCAAGGTTTTGCTCAGGCTCCAGCTGCAGAATCAGAGGACATCCCAAAGTTCCCAAATATTTCCCCAGAGCGAGGGCTTCCCATCCCAGCAGGGAAATTTTTATGGGGGAGGATGGCATTCTGGCAGCGTGCAAGCTCAGACTGGAGCAAAGGCCACGTCCCCTCCCGCTGCCAACCATTATAAAACATGGCTGGGGGGAACCCAATCACACCAACCCCTCAAAACTTGCTGAGAGTCCCTCCAGGAAGCTGTGTGGGCTATAGGCCGGTGGTGGCAGTTTTGCCCCACGTTATCTGTGGCTCCCGTTTCCAGCCCTGAGCGGCCAAGGCGGTGAGCGCCGACGGGAAGTTCCTCAGCGCTTCGGGCTGGGTTTTGCTTTTCTTCCCCTTCCATCAGAGCCAAAGGTGGCGGCCGCAGAGGGAAAGCTTGGGCTGGGGGTGCTGCTTTGCCCGCCACCGCCCCAGGACCAGCCCCGCGCGTGCCCGTCTGTCTGTCGGTCTGTCTGTCCCCATCTGGCAGCGAGCAGCGGCCCCGCTGCCAGATGTGTGCGGCAGCTGCCTGTCAGAAGCGTTTCCCTCTCCTCCGAGGAGCTCATGGCGGTCCTTGGGAACGGCGAGGCGCGCTCCGCTCCTCGCCCACGCCTCGCCGGCGCCGGAGGCAGGCAGGGAGAACGGGCAGGGAGGGCAGGCAGGGAGAGCCCCGGCACCGCACGCTGCGGGAACGCTTGAATTTTCGTGCCGAAACAAGCTCCAAACTGCCGGCTTTTGGTGAAAGTCTCTGGCGCTCCTGAGAGCGCGGTGGTTTCGCCGCAAGCTCTGGGCACGTCGGATGCCGCCCAGCTTGGCACACCGAGGTCCCGGCAGCTCAGTGGCTTTCAGCTTCTCCCGTTGCATTAAATTCTTGCACAAGTGCCGACTGCTAATTGCTCTCTTGACCGACTTCAGTGCTTCTTCATGATCCGGGATTTACAAGGGCTTGCAGGACTCTGGGGGCTTGGGATGTGGTGGGAGAGGCTGGGAACCTCCTCTCCCTGCACTGGGCTCCGGGACACCTCGACTTCATGTTGCTCTTTGCCATCGGTATCTTCCATAAGCTTTTTTTGGAAACTGCAAGAGATTTGGGTCCCAGGTCTATGGCAGAGTTCCCAAAGATACCCCCAAATCTGCACACAGATAAATGGTAAATATATATGAAAAATTATATCATATATATGTATCTATATCTGCATGTGTGACATATGGGTTTTTTATTTTTTTACTGGATGGATAGTTCAGTGTTGGGGATCTAAAATAACCCTCTCAACAATTGCTCTTGGGAAACCAGAACAAGCTGCAGTCACTTTGCTCCGGGTGCCACTGTGTTCCCACCAAAGGACTTTTGATCTGCAGCTGTAATTGGGCTAATTAGGAATCTGCAAATGCTCCCCTTCTCCCCAGGTGTGTGAGCAGAGCCCCAGCTAGCAGAGAGAAGTCAAGGGCCCTTGCCAGTGGAACTGAGTGTTACCTGCAGGCAGAGCAGAACTGTGTGGTTTTATTGGGCCACCCGCAGGGTGTGCCGAGTTTGCAGTTCTCCGCTCAGGCTGTGCCCCGAGGGAGAGATGTGGCTGTGAGTCACAGCACCCATCAACCAGCCCTCGGAAGCCAAAGGACAACATTTGTGTTTCCATTGCCTCCCAGCATCGGTGCTCTTGAGACCAAAGGGTGCAGGAAAGGGAAGTGCAGTGGGGCCCCATGTCCCTGCTCATCTCTCCTGGGCAAAGGGCCACAACTGGCAGCAGTGGCAGCACCTCCCTGGTGCAATATCCGCCCATCCCACACTCCTGCACATTTTTGCCTGGTGAGGCATCAGGCAGGAACCTAAAGGGTCGAGACTGGTAAAACGAGCAGTGGTGATGAAAGGAGAGCAGTTTCTTCCCAGCAGCCAGCAGGGAAGCTTGGAGTGCTGCCGGTGGCTTGCAGGGTGCTGGTGATGAACTGGGAGCAAGCAGGGACCCTGCTCGTCCTAGGGAGCACATCTGTGATGTGGCCACATCCTTGCAGGCACTTGAGGAGGGGGGGAGACCCATTCAGGGGTGTCCATGGGATGCAGCCCTGCTGCACCAGGCAGGAAGGGAGCACAGTCCAGTCAGAGCCTGCTGACCCCAGTCCAGTCTGTGGCTGTGGGAGGACAAGATGGAAATGTGGCTGGCAGCGGGCAGCTGGCTCCCCATGGGGCCAGATGGCTTTGCACAGGGAACTGCAGCAAGGATGGGAGGGAGGAGGCAGTGGCGGGGTGGTGAGCTCCAGACTGCCCCTTCTGTTCCACTGGGGGTCTGTTGGCACCCCCATCTCTTAGCCAGCCCCAAACCTGGCTGCTCGTGGGACCTAGTGTGGTGGTACCTGACCCAGTGGTAGGTGATGTGGTGGTACATGACACGGTGGTTCAGTGGTACCTGACCTGGTGGTACCTGGGCTGGTGGCTCAATGGTACCTGACCTGATGGTAGCCAGTCTGGTGGCTTCGTGGTACCACTTGGTACCTGGCTTGGTGGCACCCAGCATCTGAGACAGTTGATGCAAACTGGGGGTTCTGGGGTGGGTGCCTGGGGTGCAGGGCAGCTGGGCTGCCTCAGCTCCACAGGCATTCAGGGGCAGGGCAGACAGAGTCTCACTCCCCTCCTTGCCTGTCCTGCCCCAAGGAGGGAGCTGCACAGGGAGCTGAGTGTGACAAGGCCATGCTGTGAGCGTGGCCTTAGGCTTATCAATCCCCGTGGAGTTCAGGGTCCCCTCAGCCAGATGGCTGAGCAGTGTCCCTTCTTGGGCAGGGGGACATCAGCCACATGGGCTGGTGCATGTGAGTCACTGGTCCCAGTGAGTCCATGAGTGTGAGCTGCAAGGTCGGGGGGGGGGGGGGGGGGGGGTTTGTCTCAGCTGCAGAGGAGAGTGCCCACCCAGCATTCCCCATCAGGCAGCACAGGGTGTTTGAGCTGATGGAGTTCCCTAAGGGTTCCCATTGTGGTTGAGCTGAGGGGCTTGGGATGCTGCTGAACCAGTTCCTGCAAGACCCGTCCACCAGAAAGGGTGGGAGCATTCCATACTGAGCTTTCCCACTGCTGGCACTCCCCTGCACCCCCAAATCCCATAGGAAATGGCCTCAGTGAGGCTGGCTCCATCCCAACTCCATGCTGGGGATTTGGCCTCCATGCTTGTCCCTGGCCCTATTCCAGCACTGAGGGACAAGCCCGAAATAGCCTCTCCAGAGGCCAGGCACGAGGAAAGGCTGGAACTGCTGCCACTGGCAACCAGGGGTGCGAGTAGGGTTTAAAACATGGGAAACCCAATTAACTTGGCTCCATTAGCTGATTGAGCTGGCTGATAAGAGTATGATTAATTAAAAGGATGAAGAATAAGTTACCAGGTCCTTGCTGCTGTCGGGATGAGACGATGGCTTAATGCATGAAATTGGCTTGTTCTCTTAATACCTGGTACTCAAGTACCACTGGCCATCAGTCCTTCATGGCATCGCTCCACAGCAGGAAGAAACATCCTTGTGCCAACACCAGATCTGCTCCCTGCTCTCTCTCCCATCCAGCTTCCAGGGATGAAAAAAATTCAAGGGGAAAATATAATCCTCCTGGATGAGCAATGCAGGAAAGAACCTTCTTAATTAACTGAGCTTTTCTCACCATCTCCTAGTTTGGCTTTGGATGCCCAATGATGCAGAGGGACGGGGTATTGTCCCTTCCTGTGCCGCTCACAGCAGATTCCCGCTCGCTGTTCCACACTAACGTGAGCTGACATGGAGGCACTCTGCCTGCGGGGCTGCAACCTCCAGCGGTGCTTGGGCCACAGAAAAAAAGAAATTTGAACAGTTTTATAGATTTCTGTAGTAATCCAGCTCGCTGAAATTGGGTCTGAAACAAGGACAGGTCGCCACTCGGTGTTTCTGCCTGGGGTTGAAGGAGGTGGGAGAAGACTCAACTCACATCCACTCCCTCCCTGTCAAAAAACCCAATTCCAACTCAGTTTTTCCAACATGACAGCAGGAGAGATGCCAGTCTGACCCAAGGGGTCCTTGCATGCTTCCCAACCCTTCCACCTGCAGGAGCCATGCACCACTCTGGCACCTAGTCAGTGGTTTGGTGGTGGCAGAGCTGATGTCCCTGCACAGGGACCATGGGATGGGTGGCACCTGGTCACCTGCATTTCCTGAAGACTTATGGGGGAATTTTCAGCCCTGTCATCCCTGGGAAGAGCAGCAGCTGGTGTGGGCAGTGCTGCCACTGTTCCTCCACTCTTCTTCTCTCCCTGCCCTAAAAAGGGCGATATCCTCTCTCTCAGTGATGGCTCCTTCCTGTGCCCTCCTTGCCATTTACCAGCATGGAAATTGGTGCCAGCAACCTTGGGATATCTTAGAAATGAGCAAACAAAGCTGAGAAGACCTAAAGATGCCTCATGAGGATGTGCTCGATGGTATTACGGCTGATGGGGAAGGGACAGGCATCCTCCAGGCCCTGGGGCTGTTGGTCACATCGTTCCAGCACTCATCCTGAAGTGAAAGATTATATGATTGGAAAAAACCATCCAGCTGTAAAAGCAGCAGAGCAATTTGCTGGGACCTTTTAATAGCCTTGTTTCATTATCTCCTGCAATCAAAGAGAAACTTGTGTTTGATGAGCACATGGTACTGAGGAGACAATTTAGGATCCTAAGGAGGTATTTGGGAGTGGAAGGGTATTTAGTGGCATCACTGGGTTGCTGGGCTTATTCGCCAGAGGAGAAGTTCTGAAAGCCCCTGTTATTTTAAGAAGGAAACATCAAAATCTAGTGCAAAGAGCTCCTGCAGTCGGGTTTTGTTTGTGGAGGTGTGTTGGGTTAGGATTGGGCAGGGAGGGCATGGAAATTGTTGGGGTATGTGTGGATGTGTGGGTGCCCTGTGTCTGCTGGAGGCTGCAAGGACCAGTGCAGATGGAAATAGCTGCCAGCTCCTGCTAGGAAAATGATGACTCAAACCAGCCGCTGGGATTTAAGGCTTCTTTTATCGCGCATGAGCTGGGCTGGAGGGGGGTTTTCCCCCCTCTGTGGTCGGGGGCAGTTCCGGGAGGCCCCAGGATGGGGCGGATCAAAATGTGCTCCAGATACTGTCAGGGCTGGGATGCACCAGGGAGGACCAGGCTGGGCTGGGGAGCCGGAAAGGGATTTCCCCCCCTTTTCACCGGGAACAAAAATAACACAAGCACGTGATAGCTCATTTCCTTTAGCCTTTAAAAAGGCCTGTGGGATGGCGAGCGGCGGGAGCAGGGGAAGGGGATCAGCCCATGCCTAGCGTCCCTGCCACGTCGCAGCTGAAAAAAAGCCCCCAAATTGCCTTTTACCTCCGAATGCTTCCAGCATTGTACATCTGGAGGGGATTATACCTTTTCACTGCCTTTATCCCAAACTCCCCTATATGCAAACCCTCTGTTTAACAACCACCCTGCTTTTTCTGCTGGCAGCAACCCAAGGAACTGGTTGCAGTGTCTTCTGGACATGTGTGTGCCATGTAGGTGTGTTAAAATTCCTCCCCCAGAGCTCAGGAAAAGACTTGGAGTGGGATGTGCCCTTGGTTTTTGGCTCTTTCCTTTAAAGACTGTCACCCTCCGAACAAATATTTGACAGTGGGTTAAGGATTTGGGCAGGAGGCATCCATGGCTGGTGGTGCAATGGGCTGGAGGAGACTTTGGGGTCCACGGCTTCCCCTCATCCCAACAGGGAGGTTTTGGGGGGGTGCAGCAGTCTCTGTTGCTGGTAAGAAAACGAGCATCTTCCAGAGGATGTTTTTCCCTAGGGAAGAGGCATCCCAATGCCTTCTAGCTCCTAATTAGTGCTGCCGGCCTCAGTGCTGGGCTAGATGGGGCCAGGACTGAGCTGTGGAGATGATACCACTGCAGGGTTTGGCCTTGGGTGGGTGTCATCCCCTCCCAAAAATGCTTAATGGGAGATCATGCCTCCATTCCCCTGAGATGCTGGATCCTGCCCCAGCTCAGTGACTGGGTTAGAAGGGGATCTTCAGCCTTTTATTTTTAATTTGACCAAGAAAGGGGGTTTGGCTTTGCCCCTCCAGCCCTGCTCGGGGGTCTTGGCTGCTCCTCTCATCCCTCCTCGGCGCTGGCGCCAGCAACCTCTGCCCTGGCTATTTTTACCCACCGGGATCACGAGGGAGCGGGTGACCTTCCCTGAGGGACGCTGCCACTCGGGGTGGGGGGACAGTGGCCAGTGTCGGTGCCCGTCAGGCTGCAAAGCAGTTGCTTCCTGCCTGTCTCGGCAGCGGCAGCAGCCGGTGAAGAGGGTTTTGGAGGGGCTTCTCATGGCGTCATAGAGAAGGATTGAGCCTACAGGAAGGAGCCCCGTGCTCGGCTCCGTAGGCGAGTTCATGGCCGAGCCTTTGTCTGGCAGAGACAGGGAGGGCACAGCCCGGGAGCTGCCGGGATTTCCCCCGGCAGACAGTGCCGCATCTCTGTTCCCTTCGGACCGTGCGCCCGCTTGTCCCCTTTGGGGATGGCTCGTACCCTGCAGGCCGGTGCCGGGAATGGGCGCTCAGTAGGGAATAAACCTACCTCCAGCGCCCTCCTCCTGCTCGGCACAGCCCCCCAGCTGTGCCGTCTGTATCACCGCCCCTTGACCTGCTGTCCCCTCCTTCCCGCTCCAGGCCGGTGTCGTGGTGGCCGCGTTCCCGTCCAGCAGCGCGGGGCCCCGTGCCAGCGGATCAGCTAAACCCCGGGGATGACGAGCACCGTCGCAGCTGAGCGCCAGCCGGGGCCGGGACCCGGGGGAGCCGCCGGGACGCGGTGCCGCGGCTGAGCCCGGTGTGCCGGGCCGTGCCGGGCCGTGCCGGACCCTGCGCCGCCGTGGCCGGCAGCAGATGCTCCCTGCCTGGCACGTGGAGCCACCGGGGGCCCTCGCCGCGGCTGAACAACGCGGATGGAAAGCTGCAGCCCAGCAGGTAGGAGTCCGGACACAAGTGGCTCTACATTCCCCCCCTCCCCACGCTGCCATCGCGGGGAGTTAAAGCTCTCGTTCCTGCAGGGAGCCTTGCTGGCCGGCTGACACCATCCCGTGCCCTATGCCCGCGCCCGGAGCGGGCGCCGTCCCCGGCTCAGCCACCCGCCGACCATGAAGTGCTCGCTGCGCTTCTGCTTCCTCTCGACCGCCTTCCTGCTCGTCTTCGTCATGTCCCTCCTCTTCACCTACTCCCACCACAGCATCGCCTACCTGGACCCCGGCGGGCTGGGCGGCATCCATCGGGTGAAGCTGGTGCCCGGCTACGCCGGGATGCAGCGGCTCAGCAAGGCGGGGCCGTACCCCCGGGGCTGTGCCTGCCGCCGCTGCCCGGCCGAGGAGCCCGGCGCCACCGACTGGTTTGACGGACGCTATGACGGTAGCGTGTCCCCGGTGTGGACCAAGGAGAACATGGACCTGCCTCCCGACGTTCAGAGGTGGTGGATGGTGAGCACAGGGATGGGAACGCTGTGATGTGCTCTGGGGGGCACAGATTTCTCTTTTGCCAGCGAGGAGGGGGTCACTGGCTGATGCCCTCCTGCCCTCCCTGCAGATGCTGCAGCCCCAGTTCAAGTCCCACAACACCCACGAGGTCCTGAGCAAGCTCTTCCAGATCGTGCCAGGCGAGGATCCCTACCACTCCCGTGACCCACGCCGCTGCCGCCGCTGCGCCGTGGTCGGCAACTCAGGCAACCTGCGGGGCTCCGGTTACGGGCCAGAGATCGATGGGCACGACTTTGTCATGCGGTGAGGGGCGGGGAGCACTGGGGGCACTGCCCACCCTCCCATCCAGCCCCATGGGCAGCACAGAGACTTGGGGCAATGCTGGCACCACTGGGATGAGTGGAAGTGAGTCCAGCCCTACCACCTCCCCTGGGCTGGTTGGGGGGACCCTCATGTCATCCCAGCACTCTGAGCATCAGCTCCTTGGCAGCATTCAGCAGCTCACAGGGGAAACTCATGTCATCTGCAAGGCACAGGGTGGCTGGGAGGGTCGTGTGACCTTTCCTGCTCTCTCCCCAGGATGAACCAAGCCCCTACAGTGGGATTTGAAGGTGATGTGGGTGGTCGAACCACACACCACTTCATGTACCCCGAGAGTGCCAAGAACCTGCCTGCCAACGTCAGCTTTGTGCTGGTGCCCTTCAAAACCCTGGACTTGCTCTGGATCGCCAGTGCCCTCTCCACTGGCCAGATCAGGTTGTAAGTACCCAGTGGGCACAAGCAACACCAGGCTGGTGGCTCAGCTACCTCAGGGACAGGTCCCCTGGGAGCAATGGGAATTCATTGGTTCCTCCTTTCCAGAGCAGCCCTAGGCAGCTCAGGTTGGAGATGGGAGTATAGGACCCCCAAGAGCTCACCTGTCTTTCCACTCTTTTCCCAGCACATATGCACCTGTGAAGCCTTTTCTGCGTGTGGACAAAGAAAAGGTACATGGGGGCTCATCCCCACCACTGGCATGAGCACCTATTTAGCCACAGTCCCTGTCACCCCATCATCCCCAGGATTCCCAGTGCTCCTTCCCAGGGTGCCAGTGCTGAGAGGGGCGTGGCTGGGGCTCCAGCACTAACCCCAGCCTGTCCTCCCAGGTGCAGATCTACAATCCTGCCTTCTTCAAGTACATCCACGACCGCTGGACGGAGCACCACGGGCGCTATCCCTCCACTGGCATGCTGGTGCTCTTCTTCGCCCTCCACGTCTGCGATGAGGTAGGGGATGGCTCCTTCAGCTCCCAGCTGGCAGGGGATGGGTTTGTTGGGATCCTGAGCCTTGCAGTGTTAAGGAGGGAGGTGGATTCTTTGTGTCCAACTGCAGCAGTGTCATTTGCTCTGACTGCCTGACACCATGGTGATGGGCACCCATGAGGGCTGGGAAGGCTGTGCAGGGAGACAGGGAAGGGAAAATGCCCCCCAGCAATGCTTAGATAAGGGAGTCCCCATGCTGGTGGCGGGATGTGGCTCACTGCCTTCCTTGCCACTACAGGTGAACGTCTTTGGGTTTGGTGCTGACAGCCGGGGGAACTGGCACCACTACTGGGAGAACAACCGCTACGCCGGGGAGTTCAGGAAGACGGGGGTGCACGATGCCGACTTCGAGGCGCACATCATCGACATGCTGGCCAAAACCAGCAAGATTGAGGTTTACCGGGGGAACTGAGGGCTGTGCCGCCTCCGGCTCCCTGCTCTGCCAGGTCCTGCTGCCTGCAGGGGCACAGGGCAAGGGTCTCCCTGGTGGCCTTGGGCAACAAACACCAGTTGGGCAGTGTGGCTCTGTGCCGCTGACAGAGCCACCCCGGCTATACTTGGTGCCTCCAGCAGCCTATCAGGTTCAGAGCTAAAGGAGACTTTTTGCTTTTTTTTAATCATGATTATTATTATTATTATTAAGAAACCCAGCTGAGAAAGGATTTATAAACACAATCAGTGACTGACCAGGCGGCGGGGGCGGCTGCCTCGCATCTTTACAGTCAAACCAAATGCTGCTCTTTTTAAAACAAATTAAGACAACTCCCCCACCCCAAAGCCGGGTGACTTTGGGGAACCAACCCCTTGAGCATCGTGTCTGGGCCAAGGGAGCCATGGCGGCTGCGCAGCCTCACCAGTGGAACCGGCTGCTTCTTTCTTTATTTTGGTGTTGTTTTTTTTTTTACCCACCTGGGGCAGCCAATGCCTTCTTTCTCTGGGGAAGGCTCCCAGCACAGAGGCGGTCCCAACACATGGATCCGTGGTGGGGAGCTGGCAGCTGCAGGAAGCCAACCATTGCCAGCTGGTGATTACTGGCACAGCTGGGCTGGGAGATGAAGAGGATCCCTGACTTCAGCGCCCAGGATCCCTGCTCCTCTACCCAAGGATTGAGGAAGGGTAGGACAGATTTTGGGAGTGACTGTGCAGGAGGCAGCTAAAGAAACTATGGAGCAGCAGCCCAGTTCCTCTGGCTGGACTCTGCAAGTGGTTGCAGGATTCACAAAGGCTGTGGGAAGCAGCAGGCAAGGAGACAGGATTTCCTTCACTTTCAGGCTAGGAAAAAACAGATTAGAGATAGCTTTAGAGGGTGAATGAACTGTGCTTTTGCTTTTGTGTTGCTCTGAAGAGCTCTGTTGAGAAGCTGAAATCCCAAAGTCTGCTCCGTTTGCAAGGGTGGCACTTGGTTTAGACCAGTCTGATACAGCTGGTGCCCTCAGGGTCCCCAGGGCTTCCCAGGCTGGACAGGCAGATGGGGAGATGCCGAATGAAACTGCCTTCCCAGAGGTGTCACTAAAACCACTTTTCTTTGGGTCAATCAGGTGGGTGTTTTTTTTGTTTTTTTAAGGAGGTGCTGGAAAGCCCCCCAGAAAAGGCAATCATGGAAAAGGTCTCCCAGAGAGGGACCCTCCACCTGCGCAGCCAGTGCTACAGTGGGGCAGGGGCTGTGGGGTTGTGCCCAGCTGGGGAAGCCCTGCCTGCACTGCCTGGTTGCAATAGTTATTTAAGAAACAATCACCATAGGGTTTTTGGGGGCTTGGAGGTCTTTTTACCCTTTTGTGTCTGGCTTTTCTGTAGCAGCCTCTTACCTGTTTCTCCACTTTGGTTTGGTTGTTTATCAGGGTTTTCTTTTCTTGTATTTTTCTTGAGGTTTCTCTCTGCAATTGTGAAACATGAGGTTGTGGGTTGGTCACCTGGAGCAGGCACTCAGCAGCCCCTGGGCTGGGGGAAATTCAGCTTTTCTGTCCACAGGGCTTTAAACCCTTGGGTTTTGTGGTGGGTTTGGTAGAAGCAGAGCTGTCCCCAGCACTGGCAGCCCCAAGCCCCAGGACAGAGGGGCAGGCAGGGGCAAGCCCTGCTCTGCACCTTCCTGGGTGGTTTTTTAGTTTTTGTTTGTCTGATTTTTTTACAGGGAAGAAAACTAAAAACCACAAGCAACAATGAGTGCCTTGACCATCTCCCATCGGCCATGCCAGGCTGTGCCCACTCCCGTGCTGGTGGCAGGGACTTGGCCAATGTATCTGGCAGTCGTACCCACTTCCCTCCTTGCATCAGGCTGGACTTTAGCTGGGAAGAGAGGGGCACATCCAGGCCACCGTACTGGTGGGCTAGAAAGGTCAAATCTAGTCTTATGAGGCCAGACCACCTCCTGTTGCAGCTGAGCAGGGCCTGGCCTGACAATCACAGGGCAAGCAGAGACCCTCCAGCAGCACAGTGCTGGCACCTGGCAAAGAGCATGTTTGTGGCTCGGGGCTGCCTTGACAGTATTTTTTTTTGCTAACTTCCTTCCCCTAGCCCCTCTTTTTTTGTTGTTTTAAATATTATATTATTTTTTATTTAAGCTGTCCCACTAGGACTCGCGACCACTCGTGTTTCCCTGGCAGGGCCGCAGGCAGGAGCTCGCTGCACGGCCGGCGCACCACTGTACTGTACATAGAGGAGGTGTAGGCAGAGGCTACGGGCAGGGGGGCAGGCAGGGAGGAGGTGCCCAGGCTTGCCCACCTGGCAAAGGTATTCTGCATCACACGGTGCCTGATCCAAGCACCCATCACCTCCCACCCTGCCGGGACAGGGAGAGACCAGTGCCCTGACCTCGGGTTAGGAGCAGGCGGGCAGCTCAGCCCGTAGCCTCTGTGTACATGGGTACTTCTGCACACAACTGTCTTAACTGTTTTTTTTAAAAGTCAATAAAAATCATGCATCAGATCTGCTTGATGGCTTCCTTCTGATAGCCCTGCCTGCTGTGCCTTTGCCTGCACCTAAACCTGGGCATCCATGGGGTCGGGAGAGGAAGCAAAGGGAATGGGGGGGTTGGTGGAGCCCAGAAGATGCTCTGTTCACTCCTCCTCTCCTGGGCCAGACATCACCCACCATCTGTGGGTAACACCCTCCCCAGCTGGGGCAGGGGCAGAGCCTGGCCCTGTGCTGGCCTGGGTGCCCAGCAGCAGAGCCCTGGCACAACCCCTCTGGCCAGAGCCCAGTGGTCAGTGATGCCACTGCTCACCCACACCTCACACTTGTGTCCCATCCCCCTTAGACCCTGAAACAGAGGCCATGTCCTTGAGCCCCAGCACAGCAGAGGGCAGGATATAATTATGAACATGGGTGCAGGCAGGGGAAGGGACTTTCCCATGGTGAATGACCCAACAGGCCCAGAGCTTGCTCCAGCTCCCAGATCCTAAGCCTGGTGTCCCTGCAGGATTCCACCCAGACAACCAGGGAGTTTGGATTCTCAAGACACACAAGGCTCTTGCGTAACAAATGGCCAAATTCGGGAGTAGTTAAAATGCCTCTTTATTAATATACAAACCTAGCAACATTGAAGCCAACCAAAATATGAAATGAAATCAAGCATGATATAAATACAGCATATATGACAACACAGCCTCAGTGGGGAGCAGCAAACTCACCCTGACTTGTGCGCTTGGGAACAACTGTCCGTGTCCTCCACCATGGGGTCTGGCAATCAGAGCAGCTTTGTCTCTTAAACCCCTTTGAATCCAAACCTGGCAGGGGTGAGACCACTGCTCCCCACAAAGGCACAGCACACAGCACAAGGTTTCTCTGACCCCACATCCCCGAGGGATTAAAGAGCCTCCCCAAGATGCTTGAGATGACCTGCTGGCATCTGCTTGCCAGGACCCCGCAAGGGGAGAGGGGGATGGCTGTAGTGGAGGGGGAACCATTGCTGCTGGAGTTGCTCCTTGCTCTGTCCCACGCCAGCTACATCCATTGCACAACATTCACAAGCGTAAGGCACTAGAAAAGTGTTTTCACAGGTTCAAACTTCAGTTGTTCTTAAAATTTCAGCAGTAGCACTTGTCAGAAATCCTCCCAGCCCTTTAAAATCTGTTCTCAGGAGACAAAAGCATGAAGGGGTTTGGATGTGTGTCCTGCTGCAAGCCTGACCAAGAGATGTAGAACCCATGACAGACTTCAGGGGCATTAGTCTGCCTCTGGTTTCACTGGCAGAAGTGAAATCTGTTCCACTACAGGAAAAGTAGGGAATCTGAGTGTGGAAAAAAAATCTTAGCAGTGCCAAGTTAAAAGGTGAAAAGCACAGGATTTTTCTCCACACACACAAAATTGATCAGGTCCTAGCTGGGATGACTGATGACTCTCAAGTATCTGCTCTGCTTTTAGCAGGTGTCAAAACCTGTGTGGAAAGATGAACTGTTACCAGCACTGACAAATCAATAAATATGAATGTGAACACCTTCCCCCTCATAATGTACCGCTCCTCGTTGTGGGGATTCCTTATTCTGAGCAGGTGGGATCTCTAACAGCACATCAGCAGAGCATGTCACACCTGCAAAGCAGCACTCTGGGTGTGCTGTATCCCAGCAGCCAGCCTGACATTGGGAATCCAGCTCGGCTTTGAGACAATGGGAGATGAGAAGTCTCAGAGCCATCTCGGCAAACACTGTGGGCAGCAGCAGATCCCCTCCACTCCTGCTTCTCCAGCTCCTGCCTGCAAATGTCAGATGGTACAGCAGGCAAGCGTTCAAGCAGAGAATTCTGTTTCATTTAATGCAACAGGACACACAGAGTACTCTACACCAGCCTAAGCTGCTTTAAAGAAAGAAGAAAACCCATTACACCACCAGGAAGAAGTGAAGAAATCCACTTCAAGAGGGGAAAATAAACAGGAAGGTGTCAGCCCAGCAGCTGTACATGCACAAGGGCTTCCAGCTCAATACAAATTCCAGCCTCATATTGCAACAGCAGCTTCCCCCATCCCCCAGTGCTTGCTCAAAAATACCAGCTCTGGGTGCTCAGCACAGCTTTCCAGGAAGGAAATCAAATGGCAGGTACAATCAGTGCCCAAACACTGCACTTAGAGCTTTAAGGCATTTATAAATATTTAAAGGTTTTTTTTCCTCTCAAATGCAAAGACCACTCGTGCAGAGGGCTAAAAGCACAGTGCTATGCTACAGCCATAATGCTTAAGAAAGGTTTAAAGTGCAAAGAAAATTTCCAATGCTTTTTAGTGACAGCTTGAAGTCATCTGATGATACTGAGCCCCTCCTTCCCCAAGTCCTGTTCCCTAACATTGAATGCCTTTTTCTTTTTTTAATAAAAATACAAACAGTTAAGGAAAAGGTAGTTTAAAACCAAAAAGCCATCCTGAAATGGGCAGAAATTAATCTGACCAAGTAGTACAATAAACTCATTTGGGAAGACAAGTCTGAAGATTGTGAACATTTTGCTCGACATTGTCAGCAGCCAAGTGTTGTGCTTTAAATAAAACAAACTCTGCCTTTGCAAGCAGCAACCCCAACACAGAAACTACCTTGTTTATACAGACTTCTTCCCAAAATTTAACCATTCTGGTTCAAGTGTGCTGGAAGGACAAGGTTAGCCAGGTCAGTGCTGTACCTTTACAGCTGCAAGAATGTGCCAGAGACACAAAAGTGTTCGGGGCAATCCAGTGCACACAGCCCCACCTCTCCCGTGTGGCACCGTTTCCTTCATCCCAGTGAGAGAGGGAAACCCATGCTGGGAAACAAGTGCTAATGTCCCAGCCTGGCCTAGAGCCATGGCTCTCATTTGTCCAGCACCAAGGCTGCAGAGGAAGATGCTCCCTGAGCTGGAAATCCAGGCTGATCATCTCTTCAAAGATGGGCTTAAGGAGTTGAGTAAGGGGTAAAGGATCAAACCTCCACCATGCCTCTCCTTCCACCTCAGCTCAGCCACTCCACCACCCCCTCACCTGTTTTTCTTTTGCCATACCTCGCTCTCTGATGGGCAAAAGGAACTAATGTGCTGAGAATGGAGACTAGAGAAGTGTTAAGGACAGTAAGAAAACCCTGGCAGAGGAAAGGGAGGGTTAAATGATGGGATATACAACAGCCACAAACCCTGCCTCGAGTTTGGATGTTGATATCAGCACCATCTGAAAATTGAAGAGCTTAAATTGATGCAAGAGACAGATCTAGAGCCAACTCGGCTCTGATGACAAAGCATCAGGTAAAAGAAAGAGAGGAACCCTGTGCATGAGAAATCCTACAGCAGCACAGCTGGAGTTTGAAGGTGTTACAGCAACAGCAAATGATTGGTGGCAGCTCAAATGCAACAGCAGAAAGGAGGAATCCAAGCTTACATCAAGACTTGGAAATGCAGTGGATGTTTTACAGAGCCTCCCCTCCTTGCCACAAAATAAGAAACTGCACAACAAAGCCTGTCAAATCTACATACTGGAGGCAGCACAGAGAAAACAAGGAGAGACTAAGTCTGGCAAAGATGGATGTGAAATGGCTGTAACACACCCTCCTGAAACAGAAAACATCATTCCAAAATAGACTGCACCGATTTTATCCTCAGATCATTAAATATGAAAAATAAAGTCCCTCTTCTCTCATACCAGTTTTACTCAAGCCTTGAAGTACTCAAACACTAACAAAACATGAGAACATAAGGAAAGGGCACAACAAGGTTAAGACAATGTAATACCTCTGGAAAAATCATTTAGTAGAAGGAAGTGGTACCTCTTCCACAAGTTCCCCACACTACAGGCCCTTTCTGTGCATGCACATTTACATGTGCTTCCCTCCAAAGATGCCAACAGGAACTGAATCTACAGGGCTGTTCCTATTCTGGAAAGCAAAACTCAGAGAACTGGTAACAACCCTGTGACTGACACATAAGGTGCAGAGGGCAGACCTGCTGCTGCTTCAGCACAGAATGAGGCTGCCTCCCCTTCCACTGCAGCAGGGAGGGATCCTATTTTAGTGTTTGCCAATCCAAGGTGTGTAGTCTTACCACGCAGAATAAGAATAAACCACCTTTCCCAGCAAAAAGCATTTTAAGGCAGTTTTAAGGATGAGAAGCAGGATGTACAATTTTACAGTCCATGTTATTTACCATCTTAGATGCACAGACTGGCTCACAGCTGCTCCCAGGATGCGATGCTAATTTTCTAATTTGAAGGTGTACTAAAGGTGCTCTTCAACAGATTTCGTTGTTCTTTTTTTAGGCACTCCACTTTAATCATCAGATAAAGGGCTTAGAGTCTTACATCACTGCTTAATACCTCTAGAAGAAAACACTACACTAGAAGGATCTTCCTCAGTCTCAGTATCACTATTTTAAAACGTGATCCAATTGTCCCCTTGAGGGGTGTTCAAGTTGGCAAAGACAAACTACTCTTTACCATTGTAAGGTTAAAAATGAAATGAAATCGACTAAGCCTGAACAGCAGCTGAAGACCTCTCAAGTTCTGATATAAAACAAGAATCGGAATTCATAGCAGGGAAGGCCAGAGTAGGCGTTAATGAGCTGCAAGACTGGCAATTTCCAAACCACCCAAGTCTCAAACAGCAAACACAGCATTACACAAAGTGTTGCTATATCTATCAGCATGGTGGAAAACTATTTTCACTCTCTATTTTTGGTATGGAAAAGTCAATAGATCTAGACATAAAATAAACCTGAGCAGACATAATGACAAAAGTAGCTCATAAACAACAATTTTATTGTCAGAACTGCTGGAGAAGAGACACCCATGTATGAAAAGTTGCCTGAGGAACTAACAGGAACCTATAAATTAGAGAAAAGGAATAATAATCACAAGGAGGAATATAATCTGGCTGGAACTTAAATGATACTTCAGGAGCGAGTAGTTGGTAGAGGACAGCATGTTGCTGACTTTTCTTGGCTTGGTCTTAACAGAGTTCTAACTCTGCAAAGAACAAACTGAACAGTTCAGGCTAAAATCTCTCTTCAGGAGTTCCACTGTACACTTCAGCACACCTTGGCCCTATCCTTTCCTTTTCCCAAAATAGTATTGTGCCTCACCACCATCAACAGCCAATGAACCCCAACCAGAAGGGCTGTTCTAAGACACATCCTAAGCATCACATACATAACTCTTTATTTGGTTGAGTGCCTGTTTCCCTGGATAAGGACAGCAAAGCAACATCCCATAAAACCAACACAGACTGACTAAGGTCCTCCAGCACAGAACAGTGGGATCATGGTATCTCTCTATGCAAAAAAGATATGCAAGAAGTAATTACAGAGTTTAAACTACTGTTAGATGCTTTTTGAACCTTTCATTTAAGCAATTAATTCTAACACACTGGGTAAAATTTCAATTCAGAGAGCAACAATAGGGGAGTTTGGAAGAAATGACAGGCAGGCGGAATCTCTGCCTGCAGCAGCCGCGCGGAAGACTCTGGGCTGTGGGATCTCACAGAGCTCTCCCTCTGTGGTTGCTCCATTTCAGAGACTGGGAAATCTTGCATGTCAATTCCAAACTAAGTTTGAAATCCTGGAAGAGGTCACACAGTACAGTGGAACTCATCACTAAGAAAGGAACACATGCTTGAAGAAGTGATATCTATGTTCAATCTACTACACCACAAGCTCAAATCCTTAATTCCCTTACACCCTTCCCTGAACTGGCAGCCACAGACTCAACTGAAGGCACGACCTGAAGCAACTAAAGCACCAGAAAGCAAACTTGAAACAAGAACCAGGGAAGGTCTTGAGCTCATATTTACACCACTGATGCTCGCCATTTAACTTGAAAATAAAGTGCCTAAAAAAGATCACAGAGAAAGTGTTCACCAAGGCTGGCAGGGCAGACATCAGTGCAATCTTGTCTTTCAACTCCAGAAGAGCTGCTGGAGCAGAAAGACCACAACAGAGGCAAGGAAAATGTTTAACAGATCTTTTTTCAAGTAAAGAGTGTTTTTGCTTTTGATTGTGCTCAAAAAGTGAAGAAAAAAAGATGTTCATGTGCACAATGCAATTCAGCAACCCCTCACTTCTTTACCATTTACCAGCAGTGTCCAAACCAGCACATTTTGACACATGAAGAAGGGGTGAAACCCAGCTGCACTCTCTGGAGCATGTACATGAGAAGCTAGATGCAAAGAACAGTGCTGAAGGAAAGCAATTCATAATCCCACTGTCATGCTCCCTTCACTCCCTTATTCAACCCCTTCAGCTGAGGTACTACTGAGAGAGAAGAAAGAAGTCCAATAGATTTGAGAAGAAAACCAGAAGACAACTTCTCAAGTCCAGCAAAAGCTGCTAAGATGTTTTCTAACCAGCAAGAGAAAACCCAGTGTTTCTTGCACCACAGGTGAGACAAATGCTGGGTCTTTTCTTCTAACTTCAAAATAACCATGGGCAGCTAAAACTACAACATGTTGTCCCCTTCTGCTGCTCAAGTTCCCCAAACCAACTCAAGTTTTACATGAACCTTGCCAGAAGAGTTTGACCAAGTCACATAAACAAAGTGAAAGACAATCCCCAAAGAGACTGTATATTGTGCAGCTTAAACAGAAGCAGCATTTCAACACTGCTATTAACATTAAACACTAGTATCTGTCCTTGTTAAAAATCAGTATTTTTGCTAATAAAAAACCCAACATTCCTTTAGAGAAGTGAAATGCACATGTTGATCTTCAATTATATTTATAGAAGGCCATTCAGTTTCAGTGACCCCAGGCAAAAAATCCAATCCCAACAACAGCAAACTTACCAGTGCTACTGTCATCTCAATGGTCTGCTGTTAAATGTACTTGACTCCCTGTTAGGGAAAAACTGAAATGGGGGACAAAGGGGGCAGTGACAGGCTGGACGACACCGAAACCTGTCTCTTGGCTGCTGCTCACACCATGCTTTGTCTCGTGCCAGTGAGGTAGCTGGTCGTTCTATTGCTGTGTGCATCGACACACCGACCCCTTGACAACATGTGGAGAGCAGGGTGAGGTCATAGCGTTCATCTGAAGCCAGGCAGCAAAGACCTGCTGTCCTTATGCTGGAGAGCAGAGAGGAAGGGTGCAATACTCAGGGGTTCACCCCAGCCCTTCACAACACCATAAGGCCAGGGCCTTTGGTGCAGTTCACTCCTACACAGGCATCCCTGCACGTTCAGCGCTGCGCTTCGTCCACTGGGGCATGGGGGAGCCTGGCAAGGGTTGAAGGAGGAAGACAGACAGGATTGGGAAAGCTTGAAAATTAAGGTTTTAAAATATACAAAATGTAACACACTGGAAAAAGTTTAAAAGTTGCAAGACAAGAAAGGAAAAGAAAGAAATATGTGAGGTGAGGAGAAAGGGTTGGAAGATGGTGGGAGAAGACTCCAGCTTGGGACAAGGAGTGGGTTGGGGAACATTACTCCCTCTGGTAGCCACTCAGTTCCACCTCATCCTTGCGGCGACGTTGTGTGAAGAGAGAGCTGAAGGGGTAGAGCTTGGCTTTGGCCTGGAAGCGCTGCCCAGCAATGTCGATCTCATACTCTCCCTGGTTGATAAAGTCAGTCGTCACCACCAGCTCTTCTCCTGTCTTCTCATCGAAGTTGTGCACGAAGCCGAGGCAGACGTGGCGCTCCAGAGTGTAGCTGTAGGCACTGCTGGTGGTCTTGCCCACGTAGCGGCCGTTGCGGAAAATGGGCTCCCCCCACCAGGGCCAGAGGTCCGTGTCCGTGTCATGGTCCTCGAGAATGAACATGGTAAAGCGCTTGTACACACCGTTCTGCTTCTGCTCCAACAGTGCTTCCTGGCCAACAAACTCCACTCCCTGTGGGGAAAGGGAGGCATCAGCTGACATGAGGGACACAAACTGTGGCAGCTGCTGACTTGCAGCAGACCAGCTTGCCAACACAGGGGCTATTCATGCTTGAAACTCATGCCCTATCAAAATGGGCTGCTTCTATATGCAAGAAGCCCAGCTCAGATAGATGCTTTTCTGTCATGTTGACTGTTCCAGATGCTAAAAGACACAGAAATGTTTGTGAAATGGACCTTCAAAAAAATCATTCTAATTTTCACTGCAGTGAAAACCATGTCACCACTCTAGTTTTTGCCATTTTTCTGGTTCCAGAAGTTTACTGTGCTTTATAAACCAGAGGGAAACTGTAACTAATACCCCTAGTCAATACAAATATCCCTAGTCACTACATTCCTCTCTTGAATTGATGCAAGCATTTATTTGGGTTCATGCAAAGATGGAAGAAAGAAGCCAGGGACAGCAACAGCACCTGCCACCACAAAACCAAAATACTACTCGCTGCTGTTCTACATTTTAGCGAAAACAGAAAACTCTCCTATTTTAGTAAAAATAGGAAACACCTATTCCTGGTGCCTAGCCTTGTATTTAACATCATTAAATGCCATGTGGTGCATAGGTTGGCTTTTGCTTCATCAAATTGGGAAAACAGCTTGGAGAAACAAGAACCCTGAGCATCTGTAAGGTACAGAGCACCCTCTGCAACACTGAGGTCACTGGCAATGCTGCCTAGGAGGGAAAAAGACAGTACTGTTGATATTTCTAGCACCTTTCTGAAGTACAGGAATATGTGTTATAGATATGCACTGCACACAGCTCCATCAAAAAAATGACACATTCAACTACTTGGCTGGCAGCCTCTTTCCAGTCTAGTTCTGCTCTCCCTCCAGCCCCAGTGCAGCAGGTGATGTACCTTTTCCAGCTTGACCTGGAACTCACGTCCACACTCCATAGGAGTGGTAAAAGCATCCAGATCCTGGCCCCAGAACGCAAAGAACTTCTCAATGCGCAGGCTGCGGAGCGCGTAATAACCGGCATTCCGGATCCCGTACTTCTGCCCCATGTTCATCACCTCGTTGTACACATGGAGGGCGTACTGCAACGGGAGGGTGAAACACAGGCTGACACCACGAGAGAGAAACAGCATCTGACACCACCATGGATGTCACTGTCCCCTGCTGCTGGAGCACAAGAGCTCTGCCCCACTGGAAGGCAATACAAAGCAGGGAAACTCCCCCTGGTGCCTGCAGGCAGCTTTCCTGTGGTGCAAACCAGACATCTCATCACCCTTAGTCAACTTGGAAAATGTTTCCAATTATGCAAGCATCTGCTTTAATTAGCTCAGGCTGCAGAGTACTCTTACCTCTATGGGGATATAAAGCACAAATCCAGGTTCTCCTGTGTGAGTGATACTCATCACACGGATGCCATTAGCATACCCCACGCTCATCTCCTGCAGAATCAGAGGGGGGAGAAATCATCCAAAGTGGAACACAGCACAGAGATTCAGGTGGAGCACAATGCTTAACAATATCCACACTGCCCAGCCCTTCATCCCCTTCACCACCTGCACATACCCTCAACAAGTTTAAATTTCAAAATTCAAATAATTATGTCACCTTATCCAGAATTGTTAATCACTTCATGACACTTGGCAATAAGCCCTGGAACTAGGTCAGACAGGTTGTATTCTAGATACAGGACAGAAGTAGAATAGCAGCTATCTGCTCAGCCTTTTAATGGTGTCAAGAGACAGTGATGCCCAAGTCACTGATACCAGCTGCCCCTCTGACAGCTTTATAATTGATTATATGAAATACCTCAAGATATCAAATAGCACCAAGTCTACAGTGAGAGGAATACTGAAAACAAACACATACATATTCATCTATATACTCAGCAAGCAGAACCCAAAGAGAAGTGTGCCTAGTGAATTCTTTACCAACGTAGCTCAGCAACTGCAGCAAACCTGAATGTAAAGCTGAATTCCCTTCCAATTATCTAAAATCTAGTTCTTTCTCTCCCTCCATGCATGCTTTGAAAAACCCAGCAGGGTGAGGAGGATGGAAGCACAGTCACTCACCTTGCAAAAGAGAGAGGGGAAGTGTTCTGCAGTCATCGGGGCATAGGACAACTCTGACAAGAGATCCACAGCACGGGGGCCAATGAGATTGAGAGCTAAAGAGGTACAGAAAACAGCACTAGGATGAGACTGGAGGAGTCTTGCCTGGTGTCTAATGTGCATGTGTGCAGATCCCAATTTCTAAAGTCTTAGGGTTTATTGACTAATAGGTATGTTTACATTTAAGAATAGAGGAGAAAGTCATTAAGCTCTGTCCTGGCAGTCCAAAGTAAAGGAAAGCTGTCTTCCAGCTCATGGTTTGCCAGAAGGAAGTCTCTCAATTGCTGTTTTCATCCAAATGTTTGGGAAGGAAGCCAAGTCACTACTCCAGGTACTTTAAACAATTAACTGGCATGTGACAGGAGACACCATTTGTGACTTTGGGCTGTCTAAGGAGGTCTGTTTTCAGTGATTTCTTACCTGTGTACTTCCAGGTCACATCCTCCAAGGTCAGGTTGCTGTCATCAGGCAAGCGGTTCTTCAGCCAGGCCCAGCAGTGGACTTGCTGGTCAGTGGGGGAAATCATGAAGAAGCTGGAACAGACAAATTGAAACCAAGAAACAATGAATCAGTTAATTCTTTGTTCATCAACTACTGGAGCCATTCAGCAGCTTTCAAGCTAACATACCAAAACAAGCTGGTTTGTACAAATCACAGCTAAAGTTTCTGGATGAATGCCATCACATCTGTCATGACAAGAAATCCCAGACTTCAAGCATTTGCAGTGACTAAATGTGTAACACAGGGAGTTCTACAGAAAGTTGACAGAGTATCTGAAAAGTCACAACCATTTTGCAGAAGGGACTTGCAGCTCTTCACCACCAGTGATTCTGTCTACTCTGACAGTCAGAAGTGCACAGTTCACACAGCAATTTCTTGTTTCAGCAAAAGTCTTTTAACACACAATGGTGGTTATTATTTACAATTTCCAAAAACAGAACTCCATTTGATACGGGAAAATGAGCTACTTGTGTGTGTGTATGATACAGACAGAGCTAAAGTGTATTATGGACAGAGAAAACATCTGTAGAAATGACTAGGCAATGAGGGAAGCTACTGGTTTCACATAGAGAAGGACAATACTTTTAAGCAATATGTGAACATGGACAGAAGAAGAAGAGAAAGGAAAGCTGTTTTGAATTGAAAGAGCAGCAAAGAATGCTTTCACATCAATACAATGAAAACACTCACAGAAAATCATCCAGAGAAATAAAGCCAACACTCAGCTAGGACAAGGACATGAAGTTCTTCAAAATGAGGAAGCTTTTTTCTTAAATGCCAAACAGAACCCAAACTAATGAGTCTAAGGATGACTTCCTGCGATCATGTCAGTTTGCATCAGAGAACATAAACAGAATAATAATAGATTGCAGAGCTGAGAATGAGAAAACCTATACTGCAATGCAAACTGAAATAATCAAAAAGTAGTATTTCAGTATGCAATTCTAACAAGGAGGTTGGTCAAGAGCCAATGAGGAACCATTTGGTTTGCACTGTAAATGGTTCCTAATAAACTCCAATGGCTGCTGAAAACAATTCATATTTCAACTGAGAAAGCAAACATCTGAAGATCTAACATTTTGAGGAAATCTATGTTCATCTGTAATCCCAGAAAAATGCTATTCTCTCCAATGTTTATAAATTCAGAAGCTCCTTTTCATTTGGGTTACTGAGTTAGGAATTTAAGAGGAGAATTGAGACATTTTAGCTCATGGTGGTGACAAAAGGTTATGATCTTCATTAAGAAGCCCCTCAAACACCCAAAGGGTGACAGCTAAAGACGCTGCCTGCACACCCACCTGCGTTTGCTGAGCCGGGCTATGCTGCAGTCATTCTCATACCCTCCTTTCTCATTAAGCATGCCTGTATGCACAACATGCCCAACTGGCACATCCAGGTCATTAGAGAAGAGATACTGCAGACTCTCCAGGGCCTCATCTCCTGTGGACTACATGAATCAAAAGGGAGAGAAAGTCAGACAAGCTGTCTGAGCGATACAAATCCACTGGGGCAGCTTAAGATTGCATCAATGTCCTGGCCCAAATTACTTCAATTTGTAATGGTAGTGACACTGACATCTCGAGCTTAACAGGACACAATGATGACACAGTGCCCGAGGTCAAATTCTGTGTATACACTAAGCTGGTATTTCTATAAACTGGGCTTTTGACAGACAAAAACCAATCTATGCTAAATACTGCGGTACAACCTGAATTTGGCCATGTAGTGTGACATCTATCTGTCCTCACTAGGACACAGGGAATTTGGCAAAAGCAGGTAATAATAAACCAGGTGGTACTTCCCAAGGTACTTACACTTATTTCAAACTTGGTAAAAGATGACATGTCAATAACACAAACCGCTTCCTTACAGCATTTTACTTCAGCACCCACAATATCAAACCAGTCTGGTTTGTAAAAGGTTTTGCTGTGATCCAAATCCAGTAGATCTAATACAAAGAAGAATCCAAGGGAAAAAAAAATCATACACTGGATGAACTAAGATCAATTGGGAAGCACAGGGCAGAGGAAAATACAATCTCACCTTTTCCAGGTGGGACAAAATACTTGACTCTCTCAAATCCATGCTTCTCCATCCACCTGGCTCCCTGTGCATCCAGACGGTCGTACAGCGGTGACGTTCGCAGCTGCCTGCCAGTCTGGAAGTCCCAACGGGGAACCTTCAGGTCACACATGAGGGCTGAAAGGGTCACAAGGATCCATCATTAGGCAAAGTGACTACATAAACTTTTCTTCCAGATTATCAATATTTACTAATATCTGAAACACTAATAAAAGTCCTTCAAAATTTTTCCAACCTTCCTTTTCTGTTTTTGAAAATCAACAAATCTGTTTGGATCTGTTTATAGCTCTATAAAATCAGAGTAATAATATTTGCACAGAACACTTACATTTATAGACACTTGTGGTCTCATGACAATACTGCAAGATAACAAAACCTCTATTTTTCATGAAGCCATGTTGACTAGCATTAATAATGCAGGCACCTTCACTGGCAGTGCAATATATCAGACAGATACTCTGACAGTGCTAATGCTGGGGTAGGCAGGCCACAGCTATAGGGACCATCTAATTTGCCTTCTTAAATAGTGGCAATTCAGCCTTTTCTAATTATTGAAGCTTTTCAAATGGCTCTTTTCTCTGTTCAGCCAGTATAGAATATTCCTATTTAGAAAACAAGTTACTTTAATAAACACTGAGCATCCTCCCTGGTTACCAGTAGGGAGTAATAACTCAAGGATGCTTGAATACTACTTTATAAATGTTAAGATTCTACCTAGATCATAAACTCCTTTAAATTGAAGATAAGGCCAATATTTCTTACTGAACACTTCCATCGTTTCTGCCTCAGAGATAATAATTGAATGAATTTATTGGCAATAAATTGGTATTCCTGAAAGAGTAGGTAGAGGGAAGAATGGATTAGAATGGAAACATAACACTGCAGAAATTGAATACAGTACTCCTGTAAAAACTACAGTGATTCTGTAGCTATCAGCACTGAGGTTTATACTGGAGGCCAACTGCAGAACAATGCCCAGAGTAAAAAGTGATTTTTTTTCTGGGAGGAAGGTCAAAGCATAACGTTTTCATTCCCTGGATATAGCAGGGCTAAGAGGTTTACTCAACTTCTCTGCTTTCACCTGAAGACATGTTTTTAGTTTAGACTTGGTATTCAAATAATTGTTCCTGTTATGCAACTTGTAGAGCACTTTGTACTTCTATTTGAAACTTGAAGTCATCCACATTATTCAGGACAGATAAGCAAACAACAGGAGGAAATGATGAAGTATGGCTTTAGACAGGAAGAAAAGCATCTGTAATCTATTCTGCAAGGTATTTATTGCAAACTTTGACAGGAGAAAGCAGAATATGTCTATGAAGGCTTCCTGAATGATGCAAGATAACCAGGTCACACAGGCACAAGTTGGAAGTGACAGTATTTCCACACTCTAATGATATGCAAAGAATAGCAATGTCTGAGACAGCGTAATATTCCCAGTTAAGACCTTGGCATTGCTTTATTAGGCTGGAATCCTATGCACGAATCTCCCTATAGCAGAGGCAAAGCACAGAAATAGTACAGAGCAAGGAACCAAGAGCACTTTTCAAAGAAAAATTAATAAGAACACTGCTAATACAAGAAAAAACACAACCACATCCTTTCCCTTCTCCTGGGATGGAGCTATATTGCCACAAAGGAAGTTCTCAGGGGAGGTGACAGAGGATAGACAGTGCAGGAAAGGAGAAAATGTTGGACACCTTGGCCAGAACTGAACACAGAGTCCTCACTTACGCATGACTTCCATAACCCGGTGACGGAGGAAAGTGCGACTGCTCTGAAGAGTGCCAAAACGTTTCAAATCCAGAGGCCAGACATTCTCTGAGGGATAACCATTTACCATCCACTCTGCCAGGTACCTGATGGAAGAAATGAAGACTGGGATATCAGCCAATGTCTCAAGTCAGAAGCAAAGCAATTTGGACATAAGAACTTCTTGCAATAGGGAGAGAGAAGACAAGTAACATGATACTCTAAACACTAGCAGAATCTGGAAGGCTTCTCCTTATAAAACCCATCCACCAGATTTCCAAATTACTAATTGCCCATTGGGATGAAACATATAGGACAGCATGAAATTAAGGACATATGGTAAATGATGCCAGAGCCTGGATAGGTAGCCTGGCTAACAGTGTATCAGGTCCTTGGGTTCTGCTACAAAAGGAAGTGCAAGTACATTTTGGTTGGAGTTGTGAGGCTTCTCCTTTGTCATTTTTCAGTGCCTGGTGTAGGCTCAGCCACAAACCCTCAGTGACAGCAGCATTTCAGCAGGAGTTGTTTCCCTGGTAAGTCAAATTATTAGACAATGGACAACATGTAGATAAAGGAGACAAATGTAGCTACTAACACCCACCACAAAAACAAGCAGCTTGTTAGGAAGGCTGTGTGGAAGAAGAGATGCTGGGTGCCCAAAACCCAGTGGCAATCAGAGGGAGCAATGATCATTCTCCAAGTAACTTTCCTGCTGGAATCACACTTACATGCCTGTTCAACTATCTGCATTAACACAGGAACGGGGTTTACTGGGAAATTATTCCACCCCTAGCTTACTGTAGGGGACAGTCTTTGACTACTAGAAGCACTAGTATCACACACTGATGTTCCATCAGCATCAGATTCACCCTGTTCTCCAACAAATTAACTGCTGTGTCAACTTGAATGATCTAAAGACTTCAATCAAATGATAAATTAAAGGGGATCACGAAGCACAGGGGACAAGGGAATACATGCTTTGCTAAGCTTTTATCTCTTCCTGGTAGGTTAAAAAAAATCAGACCAGTTGTAGAATCATAGAATCACAGAACATCCTGAGCTGGACAGGACCCACATGGATCCTCGAGTCCAACTCCTGGCCCTGCACAGGACAGCTCCAGGAATCACACCATGTGCCTGTGACCACTGTCCAAATACTTCCTGAACTCTGACAGGCTTGGTGCTGTGACCACTTCTGTGGGGAGCCTGTTCCAGTGCCCAATTGCCCTCTGGGTGAAAAACCTTTTCCTAATATTTAACCTAAACCTCCTCTGACATTGCTCTAATGAAGCTTACTTCATCCCCAGCTGATCACTGAGTTGTGATGCCAGAGGAGGGGTGTGCAGGAGGAAGAGTCCAACACGGATTTGGCAATCAGAATATGGCAACTGTGGCCTCACAAATACCGACCAGGACATTCAACACAGCAGGATCATCTGAGTAGTCTCTTTTCGTGGTTAAAGCCTTACTTACACACACACACCAGTGATAGACCACTTACTTGCCTGCTCCCCCACCATACGAAACACCAGCTGAGTTCATGCCAGCCAGAACGAAGTAACCCCGCGCGGTGGGCGACTCTCCCATGATGCATCTCATGTCTGGTGTGAAAGACTCAGGGCAGTTCACCAACTGCATGATCTGCAGAGCCTCCAAGCCCGGCATCCTGCGCAGGAGGGCACTCAGCAGTGGCCCTGGGACCCAAAACATGAAAAAGACAAAAAGTCACAGCCTTCAGTCTCAAACACGTTTCAATTGCTTCACCTTCCAACTGGACAGTATGTCAGAGGTATGTTGTTATTTGAACAGGTGGAAACTGCTTCCGTGTTTTGATACAGTCACAGGAGAAACCATTTACCTGTTGGAATCACACTGCTCAAAATGGATCACTGCATACCATAAAACCAGCCATACTGATCCAGAGCAAGAACCCAGTATTGTTTTCAACTGTGCAAGAGCACTGTTCAGTTTCATTAGGGAAAACAACGGAGACATCAAATAGATACCCAGCAAGGAGTCAGAACTTATATGACATTTGTCCTATGCACTCTGCCAGCCTCCACCTACCACCAGCTCCGAGGATTTCCTAAAAACCTGGTGTGCTTTTCCCTGTTTAGTAACCTCTGAATGATCTCTCTTCTAAGTACTAGACTGGTCCTCTCCAGCACCATGAGAACATCCTACAGACACAGACAAGGAGTTCCACATGTTTAGTATCTTCTGTATGAGGAATCACTGCCTTTTGTTTTAAAATTCACAACAATTAGCCTGTCTTATTCTAGATTCCGCAGACCACTGTTTATTTCCCTTCTGTCATCTTTTTCCAACCCACTCAGTCACTCCTTGCTTGGAAATTGTTCCAAGCTTTGACCAGCCTCTTGCTGCTCTTCCATCAGGCATACTCCAGTTCTGTGATACCCTCTGAGGATAGGGAGCCTAGAACAAGAACTAGTATCTGGCAAACCAAGGACTTAGTGTTGCATAATGCCTGTGTTTTCTGCTCCTTTCCTAATAATTCCTAACTTGTCTTTTGCTTTGACTGCTGCTGTGCTGATGTCTTCAGAGGACTAATACAACTAATAACACCCCAAGGTCTGTTCAAAGCCCATCACGTTGCATGGTGAAAGTACAACCATCCCCACACCCCCCCACGCACTTGTGTCACTTCACATTTATCCTCACTGAATCTCCTTGCCACTTCATTGCCCAGTCACAGTGAAAAGTCCTTCTGCAACTCTGCAGTTTGACATTTGGGAGTGTTAATACAGGGATAAGGTATCTACTTCGCTTATCTTGCCCAAAAGTTACCTCTGCTTAGTACTCCAGATAAAAGCCCTCAAGATTCAGCACCAAGAACACTCCTCAGCTTCATGTCCAAGCAGTAAAATAATCAGATTTCACACTACCTAAGAAGTTTCAAAAAGAAACAGTCTTTCTGACCTGCTCTTTCTCTTCCTTCTCTCAAGCATGAGAAGCCTAGAGTAAGAGCCAGGTGCTTTTTTACTGATAAAAAGAGAGATCAGTGTTAGACTTGTTCTCATACCCAGCCCAATTTAAGCAACTGTACAGGCTATTTTAAAATCAAAAGGTGTTCCAATGACAAAGATCAAAGCAGTAACACAAGAGCTCAAAACCCAAGAACTGCAGTCTTAGAAAAGGATGAGATATTGGCTGAGTAAGCTCTGACTCTACTCAACTGTTCAGCATGTCTGAAGAGATAAAAGGGTAATGCTGGACCATAGTGTGCAGCTGCTTCTAAATGGGCAATCTGGGGGTGCCAGCAAGCAGTGCCTTTTTATTTCAGCAGTACCTAGAAAACCAAAAAGGAGGTGGGTGCAGAGCTTGAGCAACTCATTACTGAAGCTGTTATGTTCAAGCAAGTCTGTAGGCATCTAGAGATCTAAAAACCTTTAGCATATGCCAGCACAAAACGAGCACCCTATCCTGGCTCCAATCACTAGAGTTTAAACTTTCATGGTATCAATATGATGTCTCTCAGAAATCAAAGTAAAATTAATCTATTTAACCTGCAGAGTAGCTGGAAGAACATACTACCACTGCAAAAAGAAATCAGTGAAATTCCATCTGTGCCTAGACCACAAACAGAGAGGTGCATTCACAAGGGATGCAAAAAGCTCTGACTCAAGGGGAAACTGGATTCCTGAAAATAAGGTAAATTTGAAGATGAGAGGGCACACACCAACTTACCAGTCATTAAAGGGGCAGTTGGGGAAAAAAAGGGACTCTGAGATCATGCTATGCTCTTTCCTACAGAAATAGCCCTCCATGTAAAAGTACATAGAGAATATAAAAATAGAATCAAATAAAATGGGAAGAGAAAGACGGAACAGCTAAATACAATAAACCACCAGTGTCAGTGAGGGGGATGAAGTGTGAGAGGCCACTGTACCAAGGACTGTCCACACAGCAACTGCCACTGACAGAAACGCACTTGGCAGTCTCTGCTGAAACAAAATACCACGGGTACATGGCAGGTCAACAGTGTTGATCTACTGCGTCACAAGAGGAGCAGCATGTGGCACTGACAGTCAAAAATCAACTCAAATGGAACAGCAGCACTGGGAAGTTTATGTAGTACCTCACTGCACTTGAGGGTGTTAATACATACATAAATATACAGCTGGTTTTAAACACTACACAGACATCACAGAATCACAGAAACCTGGAATGGTTTGAGTTGAAAGGGAGGTTAAAGCTCATCTCATTTCAAACCCCTTGTCATGGGGGAACATTCCACTAGCTCAGATTGCTCCAAGCCCCATCCAACCTGGCCTCTAACACTCACAGGGATGGGCAGCAACAGCTTCTCTGGGCAACCTATGCCAGGGCATCACAACCCTCGAAGTAAAGAATTTCTTCCTGTTATCCAATCTAACCCTGTTCTCTGTCAGTTGGAAGTTATTCCCCCTTGTCCTGACACTCTATTCCCTTGCCAAACATCCCTCTCCAGCTCTCCTGTAGGTTCCCTTCAGGTACTGCAGTCCTTGGTCATGGGGCTGTCTGCAAATTACTGACACATGAAGAGATGAATATTCATCCTTCCCACCAGTCAACAACAGCCTGTACTGTCACAAACTGCCTTCTGCAGAAGCCACGTGATTCATTGCTGTGGGAACCTTTCTTCCTTAACATACCATAATGATCCCAGTCTTCCTGAAGGTTCTGAATCTCCAGCTGGTTCCGTCCCTCGGTGAAGAGAGGTTTGGGGTTTTTCTCAAAGCCTCCTGAGAGGATGCCACCCTGCCAGTTGCGTATGTAGATCCTGCCATCGGGGTCGACAACAGCTGCACAAGAAAGAAAGCAGGTGGTAATGGAATTGAGAGAAGGGATATCTGTCTCAGGCTGACACCCCACGAACACCAGTGACTGGGGTTGGTGACAGACCAGGCCAAGCTAGCAGCCTCCTGAGGAGGGGACAGTCTCAGCCCCTCAGCCCCATACTTCCACACCATTCTGGTTCTCATGTGACACCTTGGTGAGCCAGTTTAGACCACTAAACCACTGGCTCCCACCACAACCATGCACGTTAACTTTGAGGCAGCACAGTAACTGAATTGAACCTGAGGAGCCCCAGGCCAGCAGGACAGTGATCCCAGGAGTGAGAGGACACAAGAGGGATTGAGGTAAGTTATTATACTGGCTTAGTTCCACTGAAACTGCACCCAAGACCAAGAGATGCCCTGCCTTCACCCTTCCCCTCTTCCTATATTAAAACCAGTTAATTTTAATAGGGATGCCTCATGGATCCAGCTTGCTGAAGGCTACCAGCACAAAGAAGCTGGGCAGCACTGGGGTGAGGATAAGCAGTCAGGTCTAGATTGCTTCTTCCACTGGTAGTGTCAGCTTGAAGTACTTATGACACTCCATCTGACATGTTCCACAGCAATTTTTGCCAGGTACAGAAAAGCTGGGAATATATATGTATTTTTTTATTGAGTCAAATAAAATTAAGCACTGGGATTTTGGTCAGAGACCTGAATTCCCTGGAGAGTATATACAATATTCACTAGAAGGAGAAAAACTTGCTAACAACTGAGAGTAACTAAGCAAAGATTTCTACTTCCCAACCACAGTTTTCAAACACAAAAGTCTTTTTTTTAAGAGATCCAAAAGCCAGAACATGGGGGAGGAGCAATTACCTCAAGTGTTTGGTTGCCCCTACAGCACATAGACATGTAAATGCCATTGTAAAGCCTTAGGTTCAGTTGGATGAAAGGAATAGATGGGCCATTTGGGGCCAGCAGCCTGCAAGGAAAACACAGTGCCAAGGATAGCACCCTCTCCAGCCCACAAATGCAACAACCCAAGACTCAGACACAACTACTAGTCAAGCTAGAGTCAAGGTCATTCTCCTGCTAAGCTGATGAACTCTGAAAATAATTTTCTGCAGTAAAAGCTTTCCCAAGAATAAAGAAAGATATTCCTTCTACCACTGGAAGAGGATATTCAGAGCAATTCAGCGAGGATGTACTTCACAATCACAGACGAGCAGAGGACCGATAGGCCAGGTTGGCTTTTTTGTCATAAACTACCCATGTGTTGCCTTGGAAAGGTGGGAATAATTCACAGAGAAAAGTGAAGCAGAGCTGAAGGATCCTTACTGGGTAAGCTGCTTGACAGAGGCTCCGCCAGAGGGTGTGTCAGGAGGTAGAAGTGTTCGCAGGCATGGAGTGGGATATGGACTGGCTCCTCCCCAGAGTGGCCCAACTCATAGGCCCACTGAAATCAAAAAAGGTGCAGGTCAGAATGGAAAAGAAGAAAACTACTTCCAGTAAAAAAAGGCAGGACATAAGCACAGGTCACCTCTGTGAGTTTGCTTTCATAAAAGACAAAGTAAAATTGGTTCAGACCCCTAAACCTTAAGCAGACACAATTTTTTTCTTTTCTTAGAATTTGAAATGTTTTTGATAGACTGGTTTTCTATTCCTAAGACAAGAACTAGAAAAGTAGAGCCCTGACTCAAAACTAAGAAGTACCAGCTTACAATACAAAAGCAAAATAAGACCTGTAGATCAAAGTCAGCACCAGGTTCAGCATCAAGAAGCAGAATATGTGCCTGTACTAAAATCCCTTACTAACAAGAGGGACATCTGCTACCTGAGAAACTGCAATTGTCAGGTGTATTTTCCAATGGAGAAGACATAACACTAAGGAAGGAAAAGAAAACAAATATTTTTGGAGGGGGAGTGGGGAAGAGAGAGGGAAGAGTAGTGAGAGACTTAACTGTCTCACTAACAGCCAAAGCAAAATTCTTCAAGTCAGAAGGAGGCACCACCCAGGTGCATGGGCAGAGCTGCACCAACAGGCTGCAAGTGCTGCTCAGCAGGTTAATGCCAAGCTTCTGGTGCCCAGCAAACAGCAAGCACTGCTCTTCTCCTTCACATCCTTCCTAGGCTAAGCAACTGAGTAACATGACTTTGCTCTACTCCAGTAAACCAAACCAAGGCATGGCTAAAAAAAAAGGAAACAAACAAACAAAAACCAAAACACAAAAAAAACAAACCTGAGGGAAGGGCACATATTCTTAAGCAACGGAAACAAGAAAGAAAAATATAAATAATTCAACCTGGCCAGCACAGTTGACGAAATACTGGCACTGAATTCGTCCCCTGTCAGTCTCAACTCCAGTCACACGACCCTTCTGGACTGTGACATGACTGACACTCGTCCGTTCGTGAATCTGGACACCTGGAGAGGACAGCAGAAAGTCAGTATAGCACGAGTCTTCTTTCTAATGTGTCAGGCTCTTAGCATTAAACCCTTAAATTAAGCCTAAATGCTTATTCTCTCTTTAAGACACAATTTCTACTCTTGACTCAGTAATTCTTAAGTAAAACCCTGTTATTTGTAAAATGTCACATGTACAATTTGTAAATAATTTAAAGGCTGAGACTGTAAAGAGCTACAGCATTTTTTCCCATGTAACAATCTGGGTGATAAATAAAACCCATAGTCAACAACACAAAAAAACCAAACCAAACCAAACCAAAAAAAGGCTCCACTCTGGATTTCTTTTTATTCAATTCCTTTATGCAACAAAGTCTGTAGTTTCAGATGGTAAGACTGATTCTTTCATGGGAAATTAGTAATTTTGTGGAACAAAAAGAAAAAAAAACAACACAAAAAACAAGCAATGCAAAAATAAGCTGGACTGAAGGAAACTAAGAGAAGTGTCTTTCTAAGCAGCTTCTTCCACTTGGATGGACTTTTATCCTTAATGACCTTTATCACCGTTACCGTATCTGACCTTTCTCCCACTTTTAGACCACTCCAAATTTGCCAAAGTGCTGAGCAAACAGCATTTATTACTACATTTCCAAACTCAATTTCCAAGGCATAATGTGCCCATAATTCCATAAAGCTCAGTCATACATTTTCATTTGTAGGTAATTAACTATTTCGAAGTGTAATTTTGAGTCAGGTTCTGTGAAGGAAAGAGTGTGTGCTTATTCAGAGAAATAAATAACCACTGAGGACAACAAACAGGTGCTTGCTCTATCACAGCAAAAGATTCAGCACGTGAAAAAAAAGTCAGCCTGTTTTATGAGAAAAAACAGATTTAAAGAATCTGAACTTTATAAAAATAACTGAGTTTTAGACCTCAGTGCTCAGAAAATCAAAAGAGATACAGAACATTAATTTTCTTTTATGGAAAGAAGGTAACTATATCATGCAGGAGAGCACTCTAGAGATAGAAAAAATTCCTACCATTTCGTGAGGCAGCAGTTGCCAGAGCCAGACTCACATTGGCAGATGTCACAAGTGCATCTTCTGGCACATACATGGCCCCCACAAGGTCATGGATGTTGATCAGAGGGTGGAGCTGCACCGCTTGCTTTGGGGTGATAATTTCACATGGTATGCCCATGACACTGCCACAGATATAAGAAACATGATGTCATTTGTCTTGCAGGAGCTGGTGCAAACCTGAGACCAGCTGTACTTCCTGCTCACACGTACCTCAGCGATGACGCAATGCGCTTCAGAGAGATCAGCCGGTCCTGGGTCTGAGCCAGTGAAATAGAGCCTGTCTTCGTGTACCCTGCGACAATGACCAAAGTCAAGTCATATTTTGACAGGATCTTGAGTCCCTTTTCATCTCAGACCCACTGCTTTAATATAACTGCAGACCTGCTGCTGCCACTACTCAGGAGACTGGAAATCCCAGATTCTCAAGTAACTTTAAACACTTATCAGCAATTAATTAAAAACTATGTAAGAGCCAACTTTTCAAAAAAGCAATTAAATTTTGGCTTGTGTTCTCTTTCTACTTCATATAGTCATGTTTATTAAAAAAAATTTTAAAAAATCAAACTTCACACATGGTCCCTATTAAGAGAGAGAGAAGTTACTGGCCAAGAAGTGATCTAATAACTACTCAGAAGAATAAAACTTCAACAACTAAAAGCAGACATTTTGTGACTCCAACACATGCATTAAATTGGTATTCATCCTAATTGCAGGGACAGTTATTAACCTCTATTGAGTCTGACATATATCACAAGTTCTTGTCAGTAGAAAACTTTCAGTGATCAAGTTCTTCCCATCACGTACAGAGGCCTAAACATTTTGGAGGGAGAATTTCAACACAACCTTTTCTTGCTATTTTCAGAGTGAGACTACAGTAACGGACCTGGCTTTGCCTATGCTTCATTGCTCCTGTTAACCACCTTCTCTTTTTGAGAAGTGAATCAGTGCACAGAACAGGCCATTTGCCCCAGTCAGTGCAATACACTTTTCAGTGTCCTTGTGAAAATTCCCATTTGCTCCAGTCACAGATAACATGCAAACTGCCACAGTCTGCAGGTAGTCTGCCTTCAGTTTGCCCATCTGGTACCTTTTTCCCCATTCTCATTACATTAGTGATATCCCTTTCCATCTGATTCAGTCCAAATGCACTGTTTTTAAACAGAACTCCCAAACCTTAACAAATACAACCACACTCGTGTTCCAGTGTCAGTGCTTCCATTTGGTTTCCCACAGATTGCTCAGTGGTGACACTGTCAGTACCTGTTGGCACTCCTGTCTCCTGTTCCAGCTGCTCGTAGAGCTTGTTTGAATAGTTTGCCATCTTCAGCTCTATGGACACGGGCCTGGCTGTGCTCACAATGCCAGCACAGAAGCGAGTGGTACCAGCAGCCAACCTGCAGGAGAAGGTGCAAAGAAGGCCCTCATCAGGCTGCAGGTGCACACCCCACACCAGAGGCTGCTCCAGCAGCTCGGGGGCAGCACAAACCAGGCAGCAACTGCCCCCCAATCACATCAGAGCAACACTGCCTTGAATGATACACGGATAATGCAACCTCCAGAATGTTTTCCTTCAGCTCACTTTTGAAAACATGTTGCATTACAAAACAATTTCTCTGTAACTAGCCCTAACCAGCCACATTTTTCAAAGAAAGCATTTTTTAAAAAAGTTACCTTATGCTGAGGTTGACCTGCCTGATTCTATCCTGCTCCAAAGCAGGACTTCCCTCAAACCAAAATTAACTTGGATTTGAGTCTTGCATTTTTGCAGATCACAGTAAGAGCAAGTCCCTCTCACGTTCTGCAGCAACTACCATAGAAAGGCACATACTTTTTGTGCCTTTATAAACTGCCTATAAACCATGGAGCTATTTGGTGAAGGGCTGCTGTAGAGACAGAAAGCTACTAAACTCCCTGCAGCATGAACACGGGAAGATAAGACAACCAGATTTAAGCATTTCCTGCCCTTCCACAATACTTCCAAGTCATCTCTCCTGCTGCTAAACCCATCCTGCATTTTCCCAGTTGACATGACTGCTTTTGGCCTGGTGTGTCTGTGTTCTCTCTGCAATTCAACCAAAGAATCAGGTGAGTAAGGGGTATTTGCTACACCCCTACTCAGTAACAACCCAAACAGCCAAAGCACAGTCCCCCCACGCTGTACTCCACATAAGACATTTCTGCCAGTGCGATGTTCCTCTGAGCACAGACAGACTGAGCCTGCACAGCACTGAACTCACTGCAGATCTGTAGTGGGCTGTTCATACCCTGCTCCAAGCTAGCAAAGATGACATTCCCTTACAAACCAAGCCCAGCATCTCATTTCACCATGAAGGAGACTGCTCACAAGGTCTCAGAGGAGACTACCCTATTTCTTCTCTTTGCAACTATACAGAATCTGATGCTGCTTCCCAGCCACACAAACTCCAGGAGCCATGGCCAATTATTCCCAAAGGTGGTATCAGGTGGGAATCTCTAGGCTAGAAAATAAATATTCTCAGTCCAGTACCTACTTAGGGCCTTAGAAGCTGCTGCAACAAACATCTTTTCAGACCTTAAAGTCTCAGCAGTGTGTCATACCCAAGGCCCCCAAATTGCCTCATGAGATCAACACAAATCTACATCAGAAACAGAAGTCTAAACAACAGGTAAGGGCTGCACAGCTTCCAACAGGAACTATGTTCTCTGCTGCAGACAGATCTGAGTCACCAAGGGCACTTGTGTTCAGCCAAACCACAACAGGCTTGGATGTTTTACAGACAGGCACTAAATCCTGCAACAAACTGGATAATCCAAGCCTTTAACCAGCTTACAAGGGTGATGTTTTAGTGATGGCTGCTTAAACCCCCCTGCAATCCCTGGAGCTTTGCTGACTGTGTAATGTTTTAGACATACATGGCATCCTGCTTCCAGAGGGTAACAGGGAGTTACATGGATTTTTAGTTCTTCTGGTATGGTCCATCCTTGCCAGCTGCATTGTGTTTTACATGATCACCTGCAACTACACCAGGGCCCACAGACATCCCCCAAAGCAACTGTGATCCATGGAAATCCCACGCCAGGACAGAGCTCTCCTGATGGAAATTGCAGCCTGTGGAAGACCCACATGGCAGCCCAGTTCTGATCCCATCCCACTGTTTACCCCCTGCGATTCTCAGGGCACTGTGGGGAGGTAGAAATCCCTGGAATGCAGGAGTGAAGACATAGGAAAGTGAATGTATAGGAAAGAAAACGTGGTGTTTTAACGTTTGGTTTTTGTTTCTCACTGCCTGAATACATTTTAAGTGGCATGAAAGAAAATAACCCTTTATTTTAAATTAATTCTCCCTAGGGCAAGTCTTTTTTGCCCATGGCAGTACAATCTCCACATCTTTATCTTGATCCACAAGCTTTCTCAGCTTACTTTCTCCCTGTCTTCCTGAGGGAATGGCATGGCCATGTGGGAGTCTGACCCTTAGCCATGGCTACTCCACCACAATCACAGAAAGGATACCCTTCCCCTTGCAGGGCAGCTCTGTGCTTAGGAGGAAGCAGCAAGTGTTCAGTATATCCTTATTTCATCCAGGTGAAAGGCTATTTCCAGCTCTTTGCCTCAGTCCAGGTGCAGAGGTGGAAATAACATATTCCAGCATGTTCCACATGGAAGTCCTGTTTTGTGGGTTTTCATATCAGAAATCCTTACCTGCCCTGCTCAAGTAAGACTATATCCTTCCAACCCATCTTGGAAAGGTGATATGCCACGGAGGTGCCGGTGATTCCACCACCACAGATGACAACCTGTGCCTGTGCTGGCAGGGACACTGGGTGAGGTTCTGCTGTGGTTGAGGTACTTCGCCGGGAGCTGGTCATTCTCCTCCATTTGGGGTTCGCTGCCCGCCACTGGATATCGGACAGCAGTCGGAGAAACATCCTGGCAGCTCTGGCAGCTTCCCTAAAGCACCACCTGGATGTGCTCAGATGTTACCTCAGCACCACTCCTTCTAGGAGGCAAAAGATGAGAATCTCATTACCATTCATCTTATTATACACAAGGCTGGCAGTGGAAACATCACATGGTGCGTCAGGTACCAGTGGACGTGGGAAAGCTGACGAGTGAACAGACAGGAGAGGAGTCACCCAGTCCTGAAACAACAGCCTTGCTGTTAAGATGCAAACTGAGATCCTACAACAGGAACAGCACGTTACACCTTTGGTTTTGACACAATACAACTTGACAACGGGCAAAGAACCAGAAGGAAGCTGGCAGAGCTCTTACACCAGAGACAGGCACAGCCAAACAGCCAGCAGGCACAGATCACGCTCTGGGACACTTCACAAACGCTGAGGTTAATTAGGCAGAAATAAGCTAAATAATTAACGTTGCCAGGCCTTTACCTGAGGACAGAAACGAAGTCTGTGACCAGAGCCGCTGGCACAGGGCACTGCAGAGGCCTCTCCAGGAACAGCTGGACCACCGGCCGTTCCCCAGGGCCCGGCTGCGGCAGCTCCCCGGGGCCGGGCGTTCCTTCTCCCGCAGCCTCCGGGAGCCGGAGCGGCTGGGCGTGAGGACGCGGGGTGTGGGGGCCGTAGGATGTGAGGGCCGCGGCGTGTGGGGTGCCAGGACCAAGGGGTGTGCGGTGCCAGGACCGCGGGGTGTCAGGGTGAGGGCCGTGGGGTGTCAGGGAGCCCCGGGGCCGGCACCTCGGCCTGCTCGCCCCCGCCGGCGCCCCAGACCCCGCGCTGCGGGGCGGCCGGGAGGGGAAGGAGGAGCCGAGGCGGTGCCGGGAGTGGGGCCGGGCAGGGCCGGGGGTCGGCGGTGCCGCCTCACCTGGGGCAGGGGGAGGCCGGGCTGACCTTCCGCGCTTTACGGCCGCGGCGCGACAGCCGCCCCTGCGCGTGCGTCACCCACCCCGCCCACCCCCGGGGCGGGGCCTCACCAGGCCACGCCCATAAATGAACCACTCCGGGTACAAACCTGCAGACTCTTTTTATTAAATTCTCCCATTTCATCTGTACAGAAAAAAAAATGCACATTATTATGTTCAGAATCTCAGTAACGTCTCAAAATTACACAGCATGGACATGTAAAAAAAACCAAACTGAAAAACAAAAAAACCCAAGAGAACAACCAAAAGGAGGAGTGGGTGGGGTTTATACACAGAAAAAGGGAAACAATTTACAAAAAAACAAAAGAGTTGTTAATGTCACATTTAAAAGTAATAATAATAATAATAATAAAAAAAGAGGCTAAGCTCAAAGGGTGCCTGCTGTACAAGGAATCGCTGGGTGCTCCGTGCAGAGGGGACACAGCACCTGCCCCGTCCAACCCACTCGGTACCATCCTGGTCCTCCACTGGCACCAGTGCCCACACCATTCCCTCTGCTCCTACATCAGTGTTTCCCAAGGACAGAGCGACGCAGACACTTCTAACTCAGCCAACCCAGGGACAGCAGGGGGATTGCAGGGTGCAGCAATGCAGCCTGGAAGGGGATGTTTTGCCTTTGGCCAGCTACAGAATCAAACTGGGGGTTGTGGAAGGAGGAAATCTGACCCTGGCCAGCGAAGAGCAATGTTGTTACTCCTCCCTGTCCCATACAGGCAGCGTTAAGGAACTCAGGGGAGTGGACGCAGAATTCCACCAGCACAGGACAAACTGTAGTGCCACCGAATTCTGTCACATGTGTGATTTGGGTCCCCTCTAACCTGACTCACCTGTGGAAGCAAAATGGCATGTTTGGCTCCCAAACAGGGAGACTGTGCAAAGATGAGCACCTGGGAACTGCCTGGAGGACCTGAACCCCCAAATTAACAACATGCTCCTCCTACACAAACCCACACCATGGCTGTTCGAGTCCACAGAGCTGTACTTTAAACAGGGACAGAAGTGCTAGATGAAATGTTCTGGTTTCATACCATAATTGTACACTCACATACATCTCAAAACTACCTTTTTCCCCCCCTCGAACAAAACTGATAAAGTAAAAATAAACAACCCTACAATCTTCGACTAAATAAAAAGCTTGTGTTTTAACAGAATTTGCCATCCAACTTGAACACAATTCCTTGACAACATTACGGGATTTCAGTGATCCCTCTGGCTTGTCACATTTCTTCCCTCTGTACCTACCTGCAGTCAGTTTCTGTACTTGAGACATTCACCTCTCCATTATTTTTCATACAATGTGCTTACTGTGGATTCTTTCTTTCAGAGTAAGCCTGATCATATCACATAGATTTAAGCATCAGATTCTGGAGGAAATGCTACCATTGTGATACAGAATCACTCTACCTTCACTAGAGCCTTTCCAGCCCTTTACAGGGACACATTCACACAGATGCTCAATCAAACCTGGTGGACAGTACTTCAAGTGCCCGGAGTTTTGTTCTACCCAGATGAGTTACCCCAGCAGACTGACAAAAGCGAGGCAGAAGAATCCAAAGTTGAAACTCACAGAAGGACTTGATTAATTAAGGACTAAGTAAACAACAAATAAGCTTATTACTTGTGAAGAAGAATGAACACTAACAGGGTAGCAGGAGTGAAGTAACGAGGTGCACATCATGCACAGTTCCTGACATGTGCTCGTGCCATCACTTAGGAAATGCAGCTTGTTAACCCTTGCAGCAGGAGGAGCAAATGGCACATGCCTGGATAATCCAGCCCTTCCATCCACATCCTGAGCAACAATGTCACCAAGTCTAGAATAATCTCTCCAAAAGAAGGTTTTGTGATGATGATAAGAAAAAAAACTCAACAACCAACCACCTCCTAAACTGCATTCAATGGAAGGCAGACTTCTCCAGCAAGAAGTGAGGGTTATGAAGAGGAAGGAGTACCCCAGGTTTTCCCACACTAACACACTTCTTTTGGTTGACTGCAGCTATTTCCAACATTCTCCGTTACATCAGAGAAGTTAAAAAGGCTTTCTCAAGCTCAAGGCAACAGCAGTGTTTCTTACAACCATTTCTCACACCTTCCTGCGAGGGTGGTGAGGCACTGGCACAGGTTGCCCAGAGAGCTTGGGGGCTGGATGTGGCTCTGGGTAACCTGGTCCAGTGTGGAAGGTGTCCCTAACCATGGCAGGGAGTTGGAATGAGATGAGCTTTACGGTCCCTTCCCACACAACCCAGGCTGTGATTCTATGATTCTTTCTTTCCATGCAGTGGAAAATGGTTACCTGCAGGCAAGATGATGTGTTGGCAACAGCACAACCAGGTTATTTTTGGAAGAGTACTCCTGTGGGTTTCTGTGCTTGCGAAACCTCTAGATTTTTAGGCATGCATGAAAAGGAGGAGAATGTTTCAAGGCTGGGACTGCTACATTTTTAGTCAAGAAAAAAGCAGATTTGTCATTAGCAGTGGTAGGAGACCCCTTTCTAAACCATGAAAAGATAACAAGCTCAATGATAAATGGCCTGGACTCTTTGAAGGTGTCCACCTTCTAAAAAGTGGGTCTGTGTCTTTACAGTGACAAAGGGTTTATTAGTATCCTACCTTTGTTTCCAAGGGCCTCCAGTCACATACTTTTAATACCTCTCAGTGCACTCACACTGGAGCCAAACTGCCAGGTGAGCCTAAAACCACCGCAGAGCAGACTCCTAATGCAGCACTCCAAGCACACTCATTTTAACCTTCTTCAAACTAAAAAGCAAAAAAGCCCAGAAGGCTTTACATATGAAAGTAAAGAGAGTCACCTTCAGAGCTGAACAGAGTTTACATTCAGAACTATGGCTACAAACCTACAATTTTCACTGCAATGTCTTTTGGAATTTAGTGGGAAACGCTATTTCTAGACAATACACCATCTAATTAGGCTTTTCAAGCTAATCAGGTTATGAAATGCCTTCTCAAAAAGTCACAACAGTTTAAAAAAAAGCCCTCCAATGGCAATTTAATTATGCCTAATAGACATTTTGCAGAAGCAGGACTTGTGCCATCAAGCAAGGCCGCACCAAGATCCCACTTCCCTTGCCAGGAGCTCTGTGAACACCCCCCTCTCTATAGCAGTCATTTCAGTGCTCAGTCAAGTGAAACAACAACACTTCTAATTGCCAACTACATTTGTGGTGTTACACACCTGTGCTGCCTCAAGAGACCTGAGTAACTGTTCCTCTTCTGCTACACTTCATGCTGACAGAGGGCCTGTCAAGCTCCCTTAGTACCACGGAAGGGAGGCAAGAGAAGGAATTCAGTTCTGTTCTACCTAACCACTCAACAGCAATCCTACCACGCACTAACTCTCCACTGAACCTTCATCGCTCAGACTTGCACTGCTGCTTGCCTTGTGTTCATAGTACTTTGCTACAAAACCAGAAGTGTTTATGAAAGACTCACTAGCAGAGTAATCACTAGTAGTTTGCTGCCCATCCTCGGAACGGGATGAAGGTACATTTGCAAAAAGCTTCAGTTGCAGCAAAAGCTCACAGTATTTTGTATATGCCATTCTGTACATGCAGCATCATCAGAATCAGCAGGTCCACACTCCAACGTGTCCCAAAATCACCTCCACTGCTCTTCTGGAGAACAATGTGGAGAATTGGAAACATCAGGTCTTACCTAGCAGTGTGCTAAGTGGGAAAATAAAGTTATGGTTCAAGCATCAGCCTAAGTTGGACAGTTTCAGGCACATGGTTTTTACTGCAGCACACGCAGGTGAGCACATCTAAAAGGTGAATAAAATATATCCTACTGTACACATGGACTCTCATGCAGCCTCTTACAGATGTCACCAACACACTCTGTGTTTGGGTCAAAACACATGCTTGAGCATTCTACTCGAGGAACAAAGATGATAGTAAGAAGAGGCCACAACTCCGGGTGCAGCTTTTCTAAAACACCTTCTTTGGGCTCTCCAGTGTAAGTATCAGGTTCTGGAAGTGTAACTATACATAGCATGAGTGTACAGGTTGATGGTAACAATACAGAAGCTACTTCCCTTAAAGATCCAGACATTTCTGCCCTTCAACAACGCTATCATGCTGCCACCCACTCCTGCTTGGCCTTCTGGACCAGCACCTGCGTCCTACATCCCAGGAAATGCCAGTTCCTTGCTATCACTATCAACTGTAGTTGTGGAAATGAAAAACACTCTTCAGTGTGGTTCAGACTGTACCATTCAAACCATTAAGACCCAGACTGTGGTTACAAACCACTGCAACAACCCACAGGTAACCATTATACATAGAGCATGTTGAATGTTCCGTCACTTTCTACATCACTGACAGAGCACGGCATTGCCAGTGTGCCAACAACCCTCTACAGACAGTCAATTTGGAAGGGGAACAGCTTAGCAGCAGCAAGGTAAAATAAAAGGAGTGTTAGAATTTTACTGCATCATTGCTAGTAAAAAAGTTGACCGAGTAACTGATCAGGGCACGTCCTGCCCACTGACAGCAGCACTGTTCACTACTGACAGTGTACACACCTCGTGTCTACACCGTGTGTTTAATCTACTGAAATACAAGTTGTACAGCTCACATGAGTATTCGATCCTGGTGAGCATTTTATTCTATCTTGCGAGCGGCAGAGGAAGAAAGGGAGGACATCTTTTCAGCCAAAAAAAAATCCACAGTCACAAAAGCAGGATATTCTCTAGGAGATGACACCAGTGACTGGTGTCCTTAGGTTGTCCAAGACTATGCTCTGAAGATGCTTTACACAGACGAGCAAGATGTCCAAAACAAGGCCAACTGTGGTGTAAGATGCAATTTACCCTTTAATTTCCTGCCTCAATTTCACCCAGCCACAGAGGATGACTAGATTTCAATATGAACCAATACCTAAATCATATAGTCGGTATGCAGATACTTATCTGTCTTTAAAAATTTACTTAAAAACTGCTTGAGCTGCAGGTCATATCAGTCTGATCTGGAGAGTGAAGGCAGTTCCAACAGTACAACAGAGACTTGTCTACAGGCAGGTGAACGAGAGTCTGCTAACAAAGGGGTAACAGAAGCTGCTGGCTGGGCTGCCAATGTTGCACACAAACTTTCATAGGATGAAGATGCTGTGGATGAGATCCAGGATGGGAAAACTGAGCCAACACCTGCTGCTGTTCTAATTTTTTTTTTTTTTATTCTCCTCTCACAAGGGGGGTTGGGTAGACTATACAGAGGAGGGCTGTACAAAACTGGGCACTGAGCAGGCATTTCTTCAGCAGGCAATCCAGGCTCTACCTGTCCTTGAGCTCTCTTGTCACCCGCTTGGTGATGCGTCCACACATCAGGCCAATGAGGAAGAGTACACAGATGCCAACCGTGATCACAGACAGTATGTAATTCTTGGATGGAGAGGTCATAACTTGCATGGCAAGGTCAGAAAAGCCTTCTGCTGGGGCAACCTGGAGGTAAAAAGGGAATAAATGAGTCAAGTTGTGCCTTCCATGCAACCTTCAGCCATGGCATTTTTGCTTTGGTCTCTGGTACTGTTACTGCTTCCTGTCATCATCAGACTTGGCCCGACCAGGAACAAGCAGGCCTGCAATGAGTCATCTGAAGGAGCTACTGCTCAGGAGGCACCTTTGTAACAGGAAGTTCTGCTTCCCTTATTTAATTGCCCCAGACCTTCTCTATAGGGCTTACCCTGCATGCACAAAAGACAGTTTAATTCTGCATTGTTGGGGATGCACCCCAGACACAGAGAGAGAGCAAGATCCAAGCTCAATAAAGAACTGATTTCAGTTTTTCTAGACCAAACTCAAAATACTGAACTTCACTCAGAGACAAGAATTTCATTACAGCAGGAAGTTTTTCATACATAGCTTGCAACTGAGAGATTTAATGCATTAAAAAAAAGGAAATCCTTTACATATTCACCTTTGCAGCATAGCTCCACATTTCAATACGATCATTAAGGCGTTTCTTGCATTCAGGCTGCAGCCTCACACGCTTATCTTCCAGGGCTTCCATTAAGCATGACATTTCTGTAATGTGCAGAAGATGGTGTTACAAAATAGAAACGGTGGCTTCCTCAACATGCTACAGAAAGCAGCACTTCCATTCATAGAAAGGTTGATGGTTACATGGCTTTCTGAACAGCCAGCCAGCCTGGCAGACCATATACAAAGCCCTGATGTACCCCTGAGGCTACCAATTCACCAAGACTCATGATCAATATTGCATTTGGCACTGCAAGGAATTTTGACTTCCAAGAAGAAACTACAGTACATATCAAATACATAATTCATGTGATTTACATGAGATTTCAGAAGGCCTTATAAATTTGCACCTTCAATGAGCTGTACACTCTAAATTCCATGCCACTATTCTTTAGACAGAGCTAAGATCAAATTCAGCTCAGGAAAAAACACAGTCTTATCTCCTTAGGCTTGTTAGGAGTTTCTTTTGATCAACAAAATATTTTGAACTGTTTAACTTCCTGAGTTTTCACACAGTCCTGTGAAAAGGAAGTGGGATCACAGTGTTCTGGTGCCTACGGAGTGGCTTTGCCAACTCAAAAGCTCTTTTATATGCTCATACGAGACACTGATATTGAATTTTATATTTTATACTTATGCTACCATACTTGACTAATCCCTAATTGGATGCTTTCTGCTTTGCAGTGAAGAGTTATTTAGTTCATAGCAAACAGGCAGCAAACTTTAAACCAACTCCAGACATTTAATACACAATTGTCAGTTCGAGCACTTGCAGGCAGAGCCCTCTCTAAGCTACAGACTCCTGCAGTCCTTCAGTGCAAACACATCAAAATACACATCAAAAGAAATATGACAAAGCAGGAATAAATAAAGGATATCCAGAATTTCAGAAAGGCATTCAGTAACCAGCACAAAAGATAATGATCAGGAAAATACTTGGCTGCTATTTTTAATGCCAGATAAACTCAGAAAGATGGGAAAGTTCAGAACTATTTTCTCCACTAGCTTTCCTTAAACAGCCATACATGCTGTGGTAGCTAATGTAACAGCAGTGACAAAGTGCAAGAGCTTGACCTCAAACAGGAAAAGAAAGCGTTAGGAAATATTTATTTGTATTATGTTTCAAGTAGTCTGAACTTGCTGAACTCAAGAGGACTTGGAACAGCTGATGAAGTCTCAGAGCCTTTAGCTGCTATGTGAACTTAGAAAGTGAAGTTGTGATTACCTACCCTCTGCAATGTTTGAAAAGAAAAACCCGGTATGTTTAAACAGAGAAGAAAAAACCTAAATCAAAATACTTCAGTTTAATTTTAAATACTGAAACAAAGAAACCAAACATGGACAAAGACCGACACAAAGAAGAACCAAGAGGATTAGGTAAGAATGAATCTTATGAAACCAAACCAACATGCTGCTGTAAGAAACGCAGCTTAGTTCTAGGAAAGCTTTTGATAGTCTGATAGAACATTGTCATGAGTAAGCATGGGAGCTGTATCTTCTGTGAAACTGATACAAGGCGGGAGATAAACCTCACTGAAAAATGAGTTCATATGCACTAGGAGCTCATTTTCAATGGGATTTAACCAAGGAGGGATTTTATAGGAGGTTTACAGGTCTGCTATCACACGCTATTGTCGGCAATCATATTCATGATGGCACATAAAAATATACTGATTAAGTCTGTAGATAAGTCTGTAAGGGTATTACATCAGGATTGAGGAATAGGCCCTGCCTTGGACACAAGGAAGGACTTCTTGATACCCATCCACCTACCACCTCTGCTGCTGTTCCACCCTGTTGCCCACAAAGGACTGGTGGAAATACCTTGTTCTTAAGATTAGACTGTCAAGAAAAGGCAGGTTAAGTATTTCAGGACTGAGAGGTTACACAAGTACAGCACAGGCACTTACGGCGTCCTCTCCCTGGTGGAATGGCAGCACAGTGGTGTTTGATGTCCAGGGCACAGGCTGTGTGGAGCACTGGGTCAACAAATATATCTGCTTTACTTTCCTTCAGCATGTTGAGCACTTCCTGGAGAGGAGGAAATTACAAGTACACCTCAGAAAAAGGAGAGAGAACAGAACTCATGCTGCTCAATGTTTCCGAAAGGTGGATCCATTTTTTAAATCCAGGAAAATGAGAAAATCTACCACTGTCCTTGGATGAGGCCATGAATGATAGTTTAGGCTTAATTAAGTGTTCTGGTTTGTAATGTTTATCATAGTTATGTTCATTAAAATACTCATATTAATCTAAAATACAAAGACAACATGCCAGGATTATTTCAATTAGAACTGAAATCAGCCATGGGGCAATTCACACAGTCCTCGATCACACAGCCATGCCTGGGCCATGCCCAGCACTCAGGCAGCCTGCAATGGAGACAGCACCAGGAAACAGTAGTAACGAGAAAATTTGGCAACCACAATCAAGAAAGGATTCAAGCCTGGAACTGCAAAGGAGGCACGGTCGACACAATTTTGACTGGCAAATTGATACTGAATTGAATCACTGCAGGCCAGAACTGAGATGTGTAGGGAAATTTCAGAGCTCTGGCCTCATACTAGCTAGAACATGACCTAGGCTGTGATCTGGAAAAATCAAAGACTTCTGCAAAGATGGGATGCCTTTTTGAGCACATCCAATTTACTTCCTTTACCTTCTTGCACATATCGGTTTTTATTTTCAGCAGATTCACTTTCAAACATTCTTCCACCTGCCCAGTCTGCTCCTGAGCTGCTGCTTCTTCTGCACACAAGCTGGAAATCTATTTTGAAAAAGGTGTTTTAACATAAGTAGTTCACAACAATCATTCTGCCTTTTAGCACATTTATATCTCAATACATTAGCTCATCACAGGGCACAGCTAGAGAATCCATGATGAGATTCCTTCCCCCCAGATCACCAGAGCCAAATGCAGCCTGGCTCATGCAATATGCATACCCTTTGAAACCCAGCAGCAAGAAGTCAATATTGCTGTACTGAGGAGGAGGGCAGGGAGGAAAACAGCATGGAAAGAATGTGAAAGTATGAAATAAGTAGCACTTGAAGCGTGACCAACTCTGCCATCAAGAGTGAAAACTCAAAAACCTGAATATATTCCAGGTAAGGCTGACAAGACCAGAGAACTAACAGACATTTCTTCTGACAACAGGAAAGCAGTATTTTTTTTTCCACAGTCACGAGTATTGATGAGATCCCAGGTAAAAAAAATTACCTTCATAACAGCACTGCACAGGAAACTGCAATTCTTGCACACTGGGCAGAAGTCACATGCAGAGAATCTAACTAGCTAGAAGCAGCTCTGAGGGATTTTTCATTTAATTATTAGGAAACTTCTTGTTTTAAGAAACAAAATCTGAATTTTCATCCTGAAAAAGTAGGTATGGAGCTCCTTCTCCTACCTCATCAGAGCAGTGCATCTGAAGCTGGGGATCCAGCCGATAGTCAAGGGCTGATTCCTGGATTATCACTCGGATTTGGTCCTCACAGTCAGGAGAGAGACGCTGTGAAGCAGAGAAAGTCATTAACTCACTCAACGACCTAAATTTTCATAAATCAATCACCTTGAATTTTAAATTCTGTATTCTGTAATACTTGTATAGGCACATAACCTCCTCATTTATGTACAGCCTGTTACAAACACCGAACACACCACAAGCCCGAGTTCGATTTGTTATTCAATGACTGTTGCTCAGCACGATCCCGCACAGCTTCTCATTTGCACGCACCAGCTGCACTCACCTGGTCTGCATATTTCAACTTCAGGCAGGAGATGACTTGCCCTTCCAACTCCGTATCATCCTTGGCCCTATTCAGGATATTTTGGCAGAATTTTGGTATGTCTGCTTTGCACGCCTTCCTGAGCACAGGATTTAGGCGGTAATCTAAGTGGGAAAGATGACAGGATTTCATTAGAACACACATCTCTTTAGATTGCAGAACTCTGAAAGAGATTGGATAGAAATTTCCTAGATAACATTGTACCACCAAGGAACATAACTCTGGGGGGAAATAGTATTTTTTCACAAAAGAATTTCGATTTATAAAGTAAAGAGTTTCAGGAATAAAGAGGATTGGAAAACACATGCTGACCTTCAAGAACTTGACTAAGGTCAGCATGTGAACTGAAAACCACAAAGAATACAACAAAACTGATACTCTTCCAGCCATGCAAACCACTGAACAACTCAGGCAAGCAAGGTAGATTTTTTTCAGAAGATGATACCTGTGTTCTGTGTAATCTGGCGCTTGGTAATCATCTGCTTGCATTTAGGATCCATCACTTCACTGTTCTTGTTTTGTTTCAAACACTGTAACATATTTTTTGAGTCTGCCTCTGGACAAAACCGCTACCAAAAAAGCCCAAAAAACAACAAGTTTCATCACTAAGCACTTGAAAAAGCAAAATCCAAACCCAACAAGCAGCTTCTACTTCATGCGAGAGAATAACCACATACCCAACACAGAGGTGTATACAGTCCCTATATCAACGTCTCCTGTAACAAAGAACAGTGGTACCCTCTGAATTGATTGTGGGCATTAATGTCTGTGCTTACAGACTGAGCACCGAGCTGTACAGTCCTGACTGGCTTTCTGGGCACCACTTCATCATGCCTGTACTAAAAACAAATTGCCTTTATTTTCTCTGTTCTTCGGATACAGCACACTTGGAAAGAAATGCCCACCCAGTTAGGTCTCATACTCAACTACTTTTGCTCCCCTTTATTTCAGAAACTAAAAAAAGCAATCTTTAAGTCTATACACATACTGCTCTTCAGTATAAATGCTGCCTGGACAAAGTGACAGGTAAAGACTTCATTATTAATGCTCAGGACAAACTAAGACCACATAGAAGGACAAAGCAGAGAGGAGCTCATGGCTATTAATTTTCCCATTCCTGTAATGAATCAGACAATCAAAAGTAAACCAGCTTACCCAAAATTCAGACCAAGATACTAATTTCTTTTGTTAGAAACTAATACTGTGGGTGTAAGATAAGGCTGTTGCATCTTCTAGTGCTCACTAACTTGGTGAGATTACAGGTCCTTTTTTAAAAGCATGAGTCCACTGGAGAGCAAAAAATTCTCTAGATGTTCTTCAGCCAAAATATGGAGTAAGGGCACTGCATACAGACCACACATACTACTGTTTCAGGGCTTGTAAGTTTGGCTACTGTGAAACAGTGTCTTGTATGAATATTCACTGCTGCTTTTCACATGGTACCACTTTTCAGCCATCATTTTTTATTTTAAGTTTTGCATAATTTTGCCTGCTTTATCACTTTTATCAAAGTCTGTGTGCACCAGGTCAGCAGTGAACTGAAGATTTTACACTTCTCTGTAATCATAACTTCTTCACCTTTGCTAAAAGCCAATCCAAATCCAAACTGACTGGATGAAAACTGTATTAGGAGCCTCAGCACAGACTGTCTCCTCAATTCTGCTGGCAGTTGGGTAGACAAATTTATCAGTGCACAGGCTTTGATCAGAAGTTGAAGAGAAGAGCCCTGAAGAAACCTCAGCCTGATTCAGAGTTAAGAAAGAGATTACTTTGCAAAAAAGCAATCATACTTCTGAAACAACACAGCAGTCTTGTAACAACTCTTTATGGGAAAGCTCGAAGACGATAGAGCTCTTATATCTCAACCTCACTCTCTTCAAATCAGCAGACTGCAGACTAACATTACCTTGATCATCTGCTTGCAGACTCTCATGAGTGTGTAGTCCAGTTCTGGATCCATCATCTCCGTCTCCTGCAGCTTAAACACCTTCTGGTGGCACCGTGTACTCAACTGCTTCTTGATTTCCTTCAGGCATTCAATAATCTAAAACACAGTATTACAACAGTAATGGACACGCTGTTGATATGGTTCTGTCATACACAGTTGCATGTTCCCCTAATGACTACCTTCATCTGATTTGGGAAGTTAAGTTCCCAATGCCTAGATTTTATCCCAGTCATTACCAATGTTTATTTTCAGGACTTGCTTTAAGCTCATCTTTTCTCACAAAGATATAATGAGATGAAGAGGGTCTCCTGGACTTACTCCAAAACCACAAACGTCATCTTACAGACATTATGCCTAAGAAATCTTTAGCAACATTTGCAGTAACCAGCTGCTAATATCTTAAAACTAGCAGTAATAACTGAAGAATGAAGTGCTCACAGCTTTGCATTTACCCAGTATTAATGCTTGTGCATCAGTGGAAAAAAAGAAATTGACATTCCAAAGTACTACCAAAATATTCCAGTGATATCAAAATGAAAATCTCAAGCTGCATTTACAGAGGCAAAAGTGCTCTTCAAAAGTTTTCTGAAATGAAAGTACAAATTAAATCGTAAATTATTGATAAAATCCATTACCTGAGCATTGCCATAGGGCACGTTTTGGCAGTAATTCTTGATGTCACTTTTACAAGCCTCGTAGAGTTCTGGTTCAAGCCTGATATCCTCAGTCTGCAGGATAAATTACAATATGAACTGTTAAGTAGGACTCAAGACTTTCACTTTGTTAATCTCTTAACTAGAAGCCTCTACTCACAAAAAGCAAGAAACTCTCACAATAGGCACTCAGTTTCTTTGAATTTAAGGGTCTTAGGAGTGAGAAGTGCCATTAGTGGGGAATCAATTTTGCAATTCCCTGCAGTGATCAGTTAGGTTTTTAGACTGAAGAAAAGGTTTAAATCAAATTTTAGAGGTAGCAAGTTGTTTCCACTGCTTCTCCTAAAAGGGCATCATTACCAAAGTCCAAGACAACTAAAGTCTTTCCATGTGAAAGCTAAAGGACATATTAACAGCCACCCATGTAGGAGGTGATCTGGAGGATGTGAATGGATTTCCTGCTTTTGGTGATGCCCAGCATTTGAATTCTTCCATACAAAGGCAAGAGTGATGCCCCTTCTGATATGGACCTACTTAAGGTGAAGCTTTAACACTCAAACAGTATCTACTGGACAAAGACCTTAAGAGTTTATTGCTGCAAGTGCTGCAGCAGGAAGCTGAGAGGCAGCTTTGCCTACCAGAACAAACACTACTCCTATTTATCCACTGAGTAACTTGAAGCAGCTGGAGTCGAGTTGCTTCATCTGTGCTTGTTTCCTCGGTCTGTAAAATGAAGCCTTTGTTCTCTCCTAGAGGACTTTAAGGACATCAGCATGTGTAGCACGTTGCTATCTAACACTAAACATAATCACTTCTAGCTGAAATTCCAATGACCATTTAGCTTGCCTTGGCCTTCATGAGACTATATTTAAGGCATTAAAGTAGACAATCATTACTTTCACCATGAAGGGCAATTGAGCCTCGTGTTGTAAGAGTAGTGGAAAAAATAAATTAGATACATCTTACAAATGAGCTTCTTTTCTTTCCCCAGGGTGGACAAATCGGGAAGCTTTAACTGAAGGACCTCACTAGAGAGCAGGGAGAACAAGAGTTTCAGGCATGTTTACCATCTCCAGCTCCTCAACACGCAGCTGTTTGCGGCACTTCAGAGAGACCCTGTGCTCCTTGGCATCCTGCAAAGTATCATTGCGCACAGTTGTGCTCAGACAGATCACTACATCCACCCTGCAGAAGAGAAAACAGCTTTTTACTCATATACTCTTCACTAAACCAGCCAAGGCTGGTTCTGGATCACACACCAGAGAAACAGACTCCAGTAATCCAAACACAATATAAAGTCCTTGTGCATCTGTGCTTACTTCTAGCTGGGGTACAGCTCCATATAGAATAAGTGGACCACAATTAAAACCTAAATCTGATGCTAATTAATTGGAGACTAGATCAAAAGATAGGACTGTATTAAAAACCTCACCTCAACTCTGCCCAGCAAGACCTCTGCTCTTAAGTCAGGTCAGCACTTTAGAAAAGCTTTGCTTAATCTCAGAAACAGATGAAGGTGAATACCTACACAGCATTGCAAGCAATCCTTTTACACTATCAGAAGGGCATTTATACCATAAAATGCAAATAGTCTTGCTATCCACAAACAGGACTGACCTTGGGTGTAATTCAGCCTTACATCATTGCAGTAGGCCATTAAAAAAACCCCTTACACTGAATGAATGAACCAGGTAAAACAAGTGAGGTATTTTCCCTTCCCAGATGAGCAAATGGAACAACCAGTAGTCTGCCTCTTAGAAGAAGATCCCGCAAGGATATAAAACATTCTGGGATACGCAATCCACTAATTGTAATAATTAGCTAATTTCACAGCAAGAACAATAAAGAGGACAGGCTTGTACCCAGGCTTGTAGGAAATGTTGAAGAAGCAGGCAATGCCTCTGCCTTAGGCACCTGCAGAACAGTCACTACAGAAACACATGGAAAACAATCAGCCTTTAAAGGAAGTCCAGTGTTTTCTGTCCTCTCATGAAATATCCTGTCACTTAATTACACATTTATACAATCAGATTGCTGTTTGGTCAGCATACGTACTTTTTTTTGATGTTGGGGCAAAGTTTCAGCACATCCTCCTTGCAAGCCATTTTAAACTTGTATGAGAACCTAAAATCTTTCATCTGAACCTGCAAGAGAGATATGGGGAGAAAAACAACTTTAGTCACTTGGAGTTTAAAAAAATCAAACCAAAACAAAAAATGCTGCCCACAAGAACACTTTCTGAATCATACAATCAGCAAATATTTTGTTCACAACTTATTAATGTGGAAGCAAGGGAGATGCTGCACTGCTGAAGAAGTGGAACCCTGTCTACCATATGCCAGGGAGGAAAGAGGATCTGAAACTAAATCATCTCCAGAAGTGACCACTTATGACCAGGCATACAAGTACAACTCTCTGAATTCAGAGGAGCTCTTTAAATATAGTGGGAAATCAATCTCAAAGAAGGAGGGGTTTCACAATGAGCAAATTCCTTTCAACACCCTGAAAGAACAGACCAGGCTTCCACTGATAAAGTGTTGCTTACCAGCTGGAAATGAGTAACTCCAATTGCACATTTTTCATTCATTTCCTTCTGGTGTTTGTTCTGTATTAGACATTCCATCAGGTCCCCAGAATCAATCTGGTTATCTGCGACCTCCTGAAAGAGCAATGAAAGGCTTAAAAATGAGCTGCACCTAACAAGTCAAGGTTTTATGCTCCTTTAGTCCACTGAGACCAGGAAATACGGAACTTACAGTCCCACTCTCTGTGGTGAGCTCACCATTACCTGTGCCACACAACTCCTGCACACAACTATATTTGTACAGTTCAGAAAAGAACCATCTCAGGAACATGCACACTTCAGACTCAGGAGAATACACTGCAAAGACTCAACGCTTACAGGACAGATTACAATTAGGTGTCTTCACTGCTGTTTAACTACCCAATCCTAGACCGGTGAAGTTATTTCAACAACGCTGAGCAGCTGCACAGAGTGGAGTAGCTATACACACTCTGCCTGCAGGTAAAGGAGAAAGAAAAAAGTCTAGTATTTAACTCACTGGAAGGAGTGATTTTTGCAATTCCAGGGCAGTTTTCATCTTCAGACTCTGGCTGTTATGTTAGGGCTTTGACTACAGCAGAAGGATTAGGTGGAACTGAAAAATTTTATTTTAGAGTGATTTTTTAACTAAAGACTTTTGGAACTGATTACCTCTGATTTTACTTTTGAAGTGCAGCAAGAACTAATACTAAATCCCTCTGACCTTTCCCATAAAGTGCTTTTTCCTCAAAGACATCCACATTATTACTCACATGACAGAACGTCTGTATAATGGGCTCACATGCTCTCATCAGCAAGGCTTCAATTTGAATGTCCTGCAGAAAACATGCAATATTTCATTTTCACAGTGAATGGACAAGAAAAAAAGGCTCTGAAAAAACCCTGATATAACTCAAACTCAACCCAGTTTACAGAGTTTTGAAAATTGCAATCCAAATAGCTTCACCCTTCAGTTCTGCAAATCCCACGGTTCAGTCCTGCCAACAAGGCAAATGCAAGACCAGCCTTCCACCTTAAGAGAAGAGCCTGGTCTACTCAGCAACTCCTTGCTTGGATAACTCAGCCAGTCTCCTCCAAACTGGGTGCTACAGCACTAGAAATTACTTACACCCAGGGAGAAGTTGAAGATTTACGGTAGCTACAAGCAAATCAAAGTTTCTAATCACTGGAAGGAAGCTTTCCCTGGGGCACAATGTAGATTTTAAGTGAAATCCCAGTCTGGGGCATGACAGTCAAATATGCAGCTTCATAAAATAAATAAAGTTGCCAAATTTACGGAAAATCTTTACTGATCTACCTGGTGGTTACTTCTTAGAAAATCTGGGGACTGGGATGGAAGCTGCAACATGGTACTCAGAACCACTTGCAAGCAAGATCAAAATCCCAAGTCCCAACATGTATCTTGACTTGTATTAAAGGTAACTGAGTTAGCTGTGTAAGAAATCATAGCTTCAGTATCATAAGTGACTTCTTAAGCAGGAGAAATGACTTCACCAACCTAAAATCCTGAACTGTTGATCGTTTCGCTTCCTCAAGAACCCCCCATGAAAACTTCCACTGCATGGGATAAGAAGTATATTCTCTGATCTCAGAGAGCTGCATTTCTACAGCTCCTCTAACCTCAGTTTTTTCACCATTATCAAAATGACATGCTTAACTGGACATGCTCAGCTATTCCCTTTACCCCAGGCTGAAAACCACTCACCTCAGACTCCAGCTCAGTGAGGTTTCCCACTATGTCTCTGCAATCAGACACCAAGTCATCAAGATGGTCCTGAAGGCATTCCAACTCCTACAGAAACAGACATTTTAGCATGTGATCCAAGAACTCAAGTTGAAATTTTGGGCTTAAAACATTGTTACACATACAAAACTACCCTCCTGTTTGTAAAGTTCTAAATCTCATTTAATCCCACTCTCTACTGGCACTCCCATACACACATACATAGTAGTGATTGAGAATGTTGGTCTATGATGATACCACTTGCTCTCTAAGGCCACATGATGTGCTTTCAGTTCTGGAATATTACATTTATTTTGCCCTTTGCATAACTTTAAGGAGAGGTTAGTTACCCAAACTACAACCTATGAAGGGCACTTCAAAAAGACAGTGGTGTGTGATCTATGGCATCTGCTGCTGAATGGCTCCTTCCCTACAGCCCTCCTAGAGCACAGCAATATAACATGAAAGTATTTGTTGAAACTTTTGTTAAGTATCTGCAGATGTTAGTTCAGTTCTGTGTAAGTATAAACACAGGAAGCATGTCAGTATTTGCCAAATGGAAATGGGATAAAGTTTATGTGGGAAATGTCAAGCTTGTAATAGAATATTACAAGTAAGAGGTTGAGGGGGTGAGGATGCTTCATTAAAGTCCTTCTTGCTAAATATCCCCTTCCTTCTTCTCATTCCACTACACATTTGAAGCTACTGAGGTCATGAAGCATGTTCAAAGTTTCTTTGTATTGTCTGTCTCCGTCTGGTGTAGATTGTGTTTCAAACTGCACTAATTTTTAATCCATTCTCTGCCATACAGAGACAGCTCACAACAACAGGTCCCTTTAAGCCATTTTTGCTCTGTCCCACCCTCCAGCTTCACCAACAAAGTAGCAGTGATCTTGTTACAGTACCTGCCCTGTCTCTGTTTTTTCACTGCACCACTTCCCCAAGTCAATCATGCACTTGTCCTGGAGGGCTGGGTCCAGTTTCACATCCATGGCTCGCTGATGGAGGATTCTCTGGACCTCTGCTCTGCACTCTCGTGATAGCTAAAAAGAGGACAGGAAGTGTTTGAGTATATGGGGTCTCGAAGTCCACACAGTACAAAGATGCTGTCAGGTAAAGTTCTGGGAGTGACCACAAATGCCATTAGCAATCCCGAGTCCTGCCTGCCAGGGCCACCACAAGCAATTTGGGCTCCAAAAGAGTTTGAAGCTCTGTCATTTAGTTTGGGTAAAGGCTCCTCTCATTCCACTAGAATTAGTCTTATATTCTTAAAAATTTGCTTTTTCAAATGAGATGTCAGAGCAGGTCCCTGGGCTATCTGCTGCACCACCCCCCTTCACTCAAAGCTAGATTGCTTCTGGAGAAGAAAGTCGAAATAGCTCGTGCCCTCAATACCAAGCGGGAAGCCCAGAATGAGGCAATACAGTCCAGCTGTAATTTCCTCTCAGCAATCCCCACTACAGCACACCAGAGTCAGCACTTGCAAGACAGGAAGAAACAAACTGCAGAAAGCCAAGGGATACTGGTATGGTGCTTATCAGACATAAAATGCACCAGCTGAAGCTTAACACTTCATACATTTAAAAAGCCAAACCACTCTAAGTTATGCAGCATTTTGTCAACAGCCCTGGAAAGAAGTATAGGTCTAACCTCCCCTGAGTTTGCTTTCCAACACTAAATTTCAAAGTGACAGTTGCTCCCTTAGCCTACTTTCCACTAGAAAAACACATTTAAAACCTTTTCTCTCTCTGATAGATTATTTGCAGGGTGGCTATTGATTTCTTTGGTCAGCATTAATATAAAATGGAATTAAAAAGTCTCAACTCAGCGGACTAAGAAACTGCATTAAATAAAAATTATTCCTAAAAGAGAGATGCTTTCAATCAATACTTGACCTCTGCCACAAAAGACCTTTTAAATCAAGCTGTGAAAATTAATTTTTAAGCCAGGCCATTGTGTACACCCACCAACTCCTAGGGGCTGTGTACACTACAGTGCCAAAAGAAACGGAACTGAGTACCCAGTTGCTTTTGACTCAGTGCCCTGATAAAGGCACAAGAGGGCAGCAAACTTGAAACGAGCAGCTCTGAACTACAAATGCGATTATGGTGGATCTCCAGACTGCAGGGCAGCAAGTCAGATCCCCACTGTCTTCATTAAAGACGGCATGAGCACATTTACCAGTACAGCATGCTCAAAATCACTGCAAGGATGCGTTATATCAATAGGAAGAATTTAACAGAGTATAATCTGAAGCGATACACAAATCAAAACTTAATTAGAAACAGCCAAGAAAAGCTGAGCTTTAAAGTCTTTTAGCATAAAACCAATTTTGCAGCTATGCTAGCTATCTGCAAGGAATCACATTTCTCTTTGGAAAGACATGGGGGAGGACTAGCACTGCATTTCAACAGATATGTAAAGTCAGTGTCAGCACACAGTCCCCCTAACTGGCCCATGTCACATCCTGCTGAGCCTATTTTGCCTTGCCCAAACAGCCAGCTAGACCTTCAGGGCACACATGAGGAGGAGTTGCAACTACCACCTACAGTAAATGCTTTTGAAGTGGTTTTTGTGAGTTCTGGCAGTTTTATCATGGTACATCCAACTTGCAAATGTGTGTGCAACCCTTCTATCACAGATCAAAGAGTAGCAAGTTGCACACTAGCCCTTACCCTCCTTCCTTGCTCCTCTGTGCGATATGCATGCCTGTACAAGCAGGAGAAAACAGCCCCTGGAGGCATCAGCTCACTGGTCTCATTCCAGCCATGGGTATGGCAGAGACGGGAGGCATCTCCCTGGCACTTGCGGTAAAGGACTGTATCCAATCTGCAAACAGAAGAGTTATCTCTAGCACTTCGTTTAAACCTGGAACGTTTTTCATATTGTGAAATGCTCTTGAGGCAGAAAATCCACTTCAAGTTTTAGGCACCACCACCACACCACTCAGCAGCAGTGTCTGATCAGCTGAACCAACAGGTGAGAAAATGCCCATCACTCAATTTGGAATCAACTCCATAGTCTTGCAAAAATAACACTGAAATCTTTAATTAGAGATTAAATCTTCAACAGTTCCTGAAGCACTTCCGATTCTGTTCTGCAGCATACCAAATGCTGACACGTGGAGAAAAGAAATCGCCTCCTTGATATCCTGAAGCAGCAGAACAGCAGGTACATACCACATTTTACTTGTATAATACCTTATGTGTACTTTGTACTGTTGCCATTCTGAAACACAAGTTTCATAAAAATCGGACTTGGATTGATTGTCTGCCCTGGCTTTGAGCCAGCTGAAGACTCAGTGTCCCTTCCTTTTGCATACAAGTGCAGATCTCTCAAGATGACATCTAATTATATGAAAGCTAAGTGAGATACTGCTAACTTCCAAAAGGGAAACTTGAGACTTCTACAACACCATAGAAGGCAAACAGCAAGTGATTTCAGTGAACACAATTATATAGATAATGATAAAGGTATCAACAAAACCCTTTCTACTCCATGCATCTGCATGAGGTGCACAGTCAATCAAACAGCTTTTATAAGCCAGTTCTGGGGAACAGTGGTTAAAGATGAGCTAATGCTGCACAGTCTGCAAGATAAATTTGAGTTATCTTTACCCCTAGGAAAATGCAAATAACTCAGTCTTCCTTCTTCCAATCACTTCAGTTTGGATCAACCTGCTGGAAATATCACATAGGCAGGAGAACAAACAAGGAAGGGGGAAAAAATTTAAGTATTCGTGTGTACCTATGGAGACAGTTACTGAGATGACTAAACAAAGAACCACAAAGCCCTAAACTCTCTGGTCCAGGAAGTCCCATGTATTTTAAAAGCAGAAGGTTCACAGAGCATGCCAACTCTAAACTACTGGCAGTGCTGCCCATAAATACATGACTTGCTATGAGTCAAGATTTTCCTCATGTTCGATTTGAACACCCTTGAAGTAATCGAAGCCCATGACTTCTTGCCTTACACTCTTTGTGGCCACTGAGAACAATTATTCAATTCCTTGCAGTAATCCAATTTAATGCATTCTACTTCCTCACTTCTCAATCTTCTTTAGAAGACAAGCCAAACACTTATTCTTTCCTCATTGGTCACATTTATCAAATTTATACTCTCCTCATCTTAACCAGCACAGACACAAGGGGCTTTGTATATATTTAAAACAAAGCACTGCCATCTCTGGATGAAAAAGCTGGAGAACCAGTGCTACAAAGGGTATTACATCTGTTCTACAGGCTGTAATTGCACCTCAAGAATTTGAAAAAAGGCAGAAATGGCAGCAGGAAGTTTTTTAAAAGCTTAGTTTCCACAAGTTCCATATTGTAGCACTCAGAGCAGACACAAGTGGCTGCCACCTGCCCAGAAAGTGACCTTCAACTTCAGTGTGGCCAGACAGAATTCTTTAAAAATGCATTGAATTTCAGAGCACTTTTTAGGATTGCATAATTTCTAAGAGAGTACCTGACTAAAGTGGCATCACACCTTTTTCAAGCAGCTTTTGCTTCTATGTTCTAGACAGGCATTAGCACCCTACTTAGAATGCTTGAAAGTCCTCTTCCAAACAATTGTAAGCTCCACTGTTTTACAAGGAACTGTTAATGCATATAAACACTAAATACCAACATCAAGTGAGGATAAATATTGTTTTACAGCACTCACTTCCAATCACGAGATATAAAATACTGGAGCTCCAGCAGCCTATGCTCACAGTCCTCTACCATCTTCTCAGTATACAAGTGCTCCATCAGGCAAGACAGAATCCTGCAAACAGAAAAGTTAGGCCAAAGACTGTTATTATCATGCTGGGCTTTCTTATAACAACTGGTGTTGGCAAATCAGTCTTTCCAATTAACCACAGATGTTCAAATGCAGTGAAGATCTTTCTCTTCCTTCAAAAACCAAGTATGCATCAGATTTGTACCCTCTTAAATTCTGTTGTTTTAGTTACCTCAGCAAGTCTGATATACAATAAAATATTAAGTGGTATTCTACAGAAAATCTGGCTCAGGGGAGAATGTATTATCAGACCTGAAGACACCTGTCTCTGCACTATAATTTTGCTTACCTGGCCTTTCCAGGCTTGTTACTTTGTGACACTGGTAAAGACTTAAGTAGTTAGAGAAATTAGCACATCAAATGTTACAGACTTAATCTAAGTGCCTGAGGTAGCTTTGTCCTTCCCCAGTGCTAAACTGGCCCTCTTATAAAAACACTGGCCTGACTGTACAGCAACAAAGGAGACAGAGCTCAGTGCACACCTCCAGCCCTGAGTCGCTACTTTGGAGTTCCTCTTTTCTGGACTGGTTTTAGTGTTTCTACTGGTCAGCCACACAACCTTCATGGATGCCCAACAGAAAAGAAAAACCAGTTCTAAGTGAAAGGCACCTACATGGGGTCTCCAGAGCGTATGTGCTTGCAGGCAGTCTGTATCACCGACTCACAGGCCTCGTTCAGAGCTCGGTCGATGCGGTAATCGGCACCGGGGTCAGTCTCTTGAATCAGTGTTTGAAGCTGGAAGAAAGGAAATGTAGATAGGAAGACAAATGTTAACAAGCTAAATGAGAGCACTTACAACCTCTCAGTGTGAAAATTCTATGCCAGTAGCAACACTACCACGTACAACCTCTGCCCTACAGTGTTTTATTTTAACTGCCTCTGCTGCCAACTCCATTGCCAGACAGGGGAGTCCAGCCCTGCTGAACCCTAATTATCATTATGAAGTAGCCCAGGAACATCAGATGAGACCAGTTACACACTCAAGGTCAACTGTAAACCTGGAGCACTTATGTACCAATTTACAGAACAGAAATGGTAACATTTGCATACTGTATTTTTGATCCATCTTAATCTCTGGTGGCAACCTTATTCCATTATTGCTGATGATACCAAGCACACAGACTTGTTATATTTTTTTTAAAGACTATTTACCAGTTGCCTAACTACAAACACAGCTTAAAACAGTTTTATAATTGTCTGGAGAAGAGGACACAAAAGTTTTACTGAAATACAGGATAAAATGTCCTGTTCTGCTGCTCTATGAAGTAACATTTCCTTAGGGATACCTACTCAAGCTTTTGGAAGCCAAGGTCTATAGTACACAATTTTTATATATATCCCATCACTCCCTTTATGACTTCCAAATACTTTCAGTTGTCATTGGTAAATACAGGATGAGCAGTTTCATCAAGTCTTTTCTTCTTGTGGAAAAGTTATTCTGACAAAAGCTTCAGAAAAACAATTCTCTCTTATTAACGAAACATCATTTAATGTGTTTAGAATTAAGTTTCAAAATCAGATCCAGTCACAGTCCATGGCATCTGAACATAAATTTGGGAGGTGTTTGCTGGGCCAGGGGAGGGGAATTTGGGTAAACCTCAATTTAGCAGTTTTGGGCAAAAAAGTAGCTTCTGGATTAAAAATTAGCCCAGGATCCCCAGGCCGCACTTCATTTCCCATCAAGCTGTGAATTCCCAGGGACTGACTGAGGGCAGACTGGTGTCATCACTTGACAGGCAAACATTTTTAGATGACAAATTTGGAGGTGGGGGGAGGAAAGCAGAGAGCTTGCTTAGAGGGCAATGGCACAGCAACATCAAATGGTCTATGCTGTTAACATCTTGACACCTAATTTATGATTTTTGTCACTGGCCCCCAGCCCAACTAAATCAAAAGCACAGTTACAATTTCATCCTCCACCTTTCAAAGTCTGTACCTAAACACTATCCAGGAAACTCTCAGGGGCAAAACCCTAACATTACAAAAGGCAGGCAAGACAAAAGCATCAGAGAACTGGAAAAAATATAAGCTTGCACTGTTTATCCAATAGCAAACTTATAATCATCAGGACAGACCACAGATTGCCTGGGAGGAAAGCAGGATTTCCTGAACTTGCACTTAATTAAGCCCAGCCTCAACTTCTAAGGGACACAGGCAGCTCAGAAGAGCACTGCCTATCAAAAATTCTTGGGTTATTTTCAATAAAAAATAATAATAATAAAAATTAAACATTTTACATGACTCCTAGTGGTCCAACAGAAGCAGATACAGTTTATAACAGGGAGCCGCACCTTAATCAGCAGAAGTGACATGTTCCTTACAAACTTAGTGACTGCCAGGAGGAGAAGAATGTTGTGGTTCTGCTGGTGCACACACACACACACAGAGCCTGCATGGATGGGCAATACTCTGCATGTAAAGTGCTGGCACCGCTACGTATCAAAAAGGGCCAAGTACCATTAGTGGAATTGCTCCCTCAAGGAAAACTGGGTGAACAGAACCACAAACTTGACAGTTCCTTACATACGCAGACTAAATAAACTGGCCAGAGCATTACATAGGCAGGACTCTTCCTCAGGTCTCCGTTTAATTGGTATTTTTGCTGCTATTAAGAGGAAGAGGTCAAAGTGCTCTTGGGTACAAGAGCCTGGAAGCACCAAAGCACCTTCTTGTCCTTTCGCTCTGTTTCAGAACTACTGCAGAATTCCCTGTCTCAATTCTCAGCCACATGCAAGATGTGCAGCAGCAAACCAGCTGCCCTGACTGCAGGGAAGAAGGAATAATTTGGCACAATGACAAAAGTGAAAGTTGTGCAAGATTTTCCTCCCTCCCAGAACAAACTGTTGCAGCTGAAAATGAGCCGAATAAACTTGACAGTCCTCTGAACTTCTATTCTGATATGGTGACAAATTAACAATGAACTGTCAATTTATTAGAAATTGGAAACAAACATATATGCCCTTATAGCAGTGATTATAGTTTTACACACTCAAGGGACTGAACAGGAAAAAAAAACAAAGTGAGACCAAGGCAACACAAAGCCACATACTTGAAAAACAATTTGTCAAGAGCTCTAGTACAAAATAATGCTTCCACTAAGCAACACCACAGGTGTTAGACATGGCCAGTTCAGCTGAAGACCTCTGAAGGGCTGATGCTTACAATTGACACTTTATCTGCTATCTGATGACCTACAGAATAGCAGTCCCACTCTCCACGTGTGGAGGGTCCCTTAAGATCACAGTTTGGCAAGCTGAGACTGAACACACACCCATGAGGTTTCTTTCTAACCGACTGAACCACTCACATTGCACAGAAAGCCACTATTCCTCTGCCATTCACAAGACACACTGACATTTTGGCAAGTTCACTGACCAACACCCCATACACTGGGTCAGATGTGCTTCTTGCACAACAGCACAGTTAACTGTGAGCACAAACTCTTGCATCCAAGATCACTCTGGCTGAGGTGCCTCACAGAAACAGAACCTCTCAGATGAAAATACTGAGGTTTGAAAATGTCTGAGAATGCATTTTATTGACACTTTCAAATACAAATAATCACTCACATTCTACCAGCAGGAAAGGTTAAGACCAGATGATCCTGTGGAAAATAAAATCATGGAGGTTCTTTGGTTGTGTTTGTTGTTTTAGGATTCTTTATGTTGTTTTTGGCAGACAGGAAAACATCTTCCTTTCATAAGGCAAGCAGAATCAGAGCAAACCTTCACAGACACAACAGTAAGTAAAACCAGATCCAAATTAGATAGTTCCTCTTCTGATTCCCTCAGGCAAACTGTCTAGGCAGGTATGTCTAGTCATAAAGGTTCTACAAAGAAGAATTTCAGGACAAGACCTATTGGTTTGAGTTAGCCAAGAAACCAAGGTGCTGCATTAGCATTACCTCATGGCACCGCTGAAAGCAGAGACATAGGTTTTTGACTTTGTAGGAAAGACACCTGGAGATGGACCCAAAACACTGGGGCCAGCTCTGCTGGGACCACCCAGAGCACCCACGCTGTTCTCCTCTGGTTCTGCAGGTGAAAACATAGAGGTGTCCCAGACCAGCAGCTCCACTACCAACAGCCACAGCAGAACCACATGTCAAAGGTGCTCTCCAGGTGCCAGAAAGAACTGAAGTGGCTCCAGCTACTCTGAAGGGATGGATCTCCAACTTGCCTTCTCCAGGGCCTGTCATATGGGCCAGCTTCATGTGACAATCATAGAATCATAGAATCGATTGGGTTGGAAAAGACCTCCGAGATCATCAAGTCCAACCCTTGGGCCAACTCCAGTCCCTTTACCAGATCATGGCACTCAGTGCCACAGCCAATCTCACTTTAAAAACCTCCAGGGATGGGGAATCCACCCCCTCTCTGGGCAGCCCATTCCAATGCCTGAGCACTCTCTCTGGAAAGAATTTTTTTCTGATCTCCAACTTAAATTTCCCCTGACAGAGCTTGAGCCCGTGCCCCCTTGTCCTGTTGCTGAGTGCCTGGGAGAACAAGGAGTTTGAGCCTCTTGCACAAGTCACACAGTATCTGGAAGGGTTTCAGACAACAGTCTCCTCCTTGCAATGATAATTTGGAAGGTAAAAGCAGGAAGCTGATTCCAACACAATAAATCAAAATAGAAGAAAGCCACTGAGAGCTGAGACAACACTGACCATTCAAATTTGAAAAATACCAACAATAAATTATTTAGTACCTCAAAAGTTGTAGGCAGCTATATAATAGTACCATGCCAGTCCTCAGGAACTCAGAACACTGGAATGTTTATTCTATTCTCGCAATAATCTACTTCCTCTTGCAAATAAAAATATGGATGAGTTGATTATATATTACAAAATCAACACTTAATTTGCTCCTGCTGTGTTTTGCAGAGAACAGAACACATTTAACTTGAAGGGGAGTCATGGACAAGTTGTATTATTGCATCAACTTACTGTACAAAAAAAAAAAAGCAGTAGCTTAAGAGCCCTGGAAAACCCCCACATTTGCTGTAGACTTCTATAGGTATTTTTCTCCCTAAGTTTGAAATCTCATGTGTCTTTTGGGGGGGTCTCCTGTCTTATGACTTGCTCTGAACACACCCTTCATGATCTGGAAGTTACTCCCAGGAGGAAGAGATCTTAAGACAATTTGTAAATAATCTGGTTCTGAGGCAGCAGATTCAATTTCATATTTAAACAGAAACAAATATTCAGTTTTTCACACAAAGGCTGCAAAGCATAAGTCATGCACTACAGCTCCCTGCAGAAATGACTCAAACTGTGCAGCTGCTGCACCAATACACCTGGTATTTATACAGCAATAAGCTTCTTCATAAAAGCACCCTATGCCTCACAAAAATTTAACAGATACTAATTTACCTTTGATAATATACACAAAGTGGCACCATTTGGGCCTCAGGTTTTAAGCTAGTGGTTCCACATATTGGAGGAAGTCACAATCATACACCTCCCCAAATTTCTACATAAGCACTAACAGTCCCTTGCTATTTTTGTCATTGATGTCACTCTTCTGGGCTCACAGGCTGTTAAAAGCAAGTACTAAGTACAAAAATGCAATATATTAGAAAGCACTAATGAGTGTGAACAAAAATTAAATTATTGTTTTAAATTTAAAGAAACCACAAACAGGATGTATTTGGGCCAAAATTAAAAGGCAAAAGAATTATCCCAATTTACAAAGGTATTTTGAAGAAAAATTACATTTTCTTCAGTGGCTGCCACTACACTGGCCTGCAGCAGTCTGTTGTACCTCCCTATCCCTGAAGTTCCATTTCAATAATTTCAGATATATGAAACAGTAAAAATAAAGCTGAGTGGGAAGGTGCTTTGAGAAGGTTTTGTGCATTTCCAAGGACAGGGCATAGGGGAAAAAGAGGAGAGGGGATATTTTAAAATTACAAAAAGCCAGTTTCCTTACATCTTGCACTCAGGAGAGAATTTCAGGACTTGAAAGCTGTTGGAGAAGAACTACAGGAGATCCAGTACAAAATCCAGAGCAAAACAATCCAAAATGTATTTTTGGAGGGGCAAAACCCCCATCATTACTACTCATAGAATCCTAGAATTGATTGAGTTGGAAAAGACCTCTGAGATCATCAAGTCCAACCCTTGGTCCAACTCCAGTCCCTTTACCAGATCATGGCACTCAGTGCCATGGCCAATCTCAGTTTAAAAACCTCCAGGGATGGGGAATCCACCCCCTCTCTGGGCAGCCCATTCCAATGCCTGATTACTCTCTCTGTAAAGAATTTTTTTCTGATCTCCAACTTAAATTTCCCCTGGCAGAGCTTAAGCCCGTGCTGCCAGACACCAAGTTTCACTTCACACCATGACAATTACACAACTGCCTCCAGCATTCACTGGCACTCAGCTGGGCCAGGCTGACTTCAGCAGGACCTCCACCACGAGGCAAAACATTAACAGACAAATCAGTGCTTCTACCAACAGATCAAACTACAGGTGAAGTGACAGGAAAGCATCTTACTGCCTGCTGACAATTGAGCCCAACGTTGCCCTTTTCCCCCCGGACCACTTTCATCAGGCAGTGCAGGGTGCGGCCCTTGCGGTGGAGGCCAGAGCAGTGGTGCTCGATCTCCCCGCGGCAGCTCAGGATGATCTCCGGGCTCAGAGAGAAGTCCTCCATCAGCATGCGCCGGTAATCCAACATCTCACCCTGGCACTCGCTGCTCACTTGTCGACCTGAGCCAAGAGAAGATGATGTGATTTAGTTTCAGTGCTTAGCAGAGCCCTTCTTGACCTGTGCTACCATCATGCTGGAGGAGCAGGGATGGCATCCACTCTGAGCAACACCAGACTGCCACAATGTGCTGGAGAGGATGTGCTGGGCGTTAAACCAGTGGGTGTGGGAGCTCCTGTCATTTAAATGAACCTGTAATATAGCCAGTCTGTGGACTCAACCCCCTCTTAAAAAAGGATTCCTGAAAGATTAAGGGAACCTTATTTTGGATTTCATATTATAGGAGTTCTGAAGAACATCTGAAAGGGCTCACTGGGTCTGCAGTTCTGTAGCATCAGTCAGCTTTACCCCATATGGCCTAGGGCTCATTTTTCCACTGTATAAGTCTCCCCTGGTAGTTCACCAGTTTGATATGTAACTGGGGGAGGAATTTGTCAGGACAGCAAGTTAAACATATTCTCAAGAGAAAAGGTTTTCTAGAGCAAAAGCACATAAATGCTCAGGAAGCCAAAAACCAGACTGGAGCAGGAATATCCATGGAGTGTCTAATAAACCACTGCAGCTGCACAGAAATCTAGCTGTACAAATGCTTAGACCAGGTATAACCTTTCCTGTAGTCCCCATGTAGACAGTTTGTAGGGTTTTTTTAATCAAAAGGACCACACTGGCTTTTTTGTTACATTCTCCCCTGAGCCCTCATCCCAACCTACTTGTATGTGCACAACACCCCAAGGAACAGAAGACACCCCAACAGGGACTCCCAGACATTGTAACATGGACACGTAGAATAAATAAAGTTCCTCCTGGGCTATACTTTGTGTCAGATGCTGCAGAACCTGTTCCATGGTGAAAGTGGAAGTTCATACTGAATAGCAACTTTCTGCATGTAATTCAGGACAGCACCTGTTCTACCGCAGGGAGAAGGAAAAAAGATCCCACAACCTTCCCACAAACAGGACACATCATTTCCACATCAATCAGAAGGAATTAATTATTCAAACTCACAAATGCAGAGGCTGCTTATAGAGCCTTTCCCTGCCATGCCAGAGGCACTGCAGCACCAAGCCCTGCTGCTCACTACCAAACCACCCAGCTGCATGCCAAGGGAAAAACAAGCAGTTCACCAGTGCACATCTAGGGGATGTAACACATCATTTCATATGTTACGGCAACTTCACAGAGAACCTTTAGCATAGTCCTGTTGTATTCAGCCTTCTAATGCCTTTGGGCAGCTGGTGTTAGGACATGTCCAGCTTATGCTAATTTAAATGAACAAAAATAATATTCTCACACTTAACTTCCTTTTATTTAGGAAAAAAATGGAGTTAGAGAAATTAAGGCATTTACCCAAGCTACTGAACTGCAATGTAAGACATTATTTACAGGAGGCAGAGGACTGAGTATCCCTGGCTTTCCCCGAGTGAGGATAAACAGGTTCTCTATTCTGTGTTTTAACCTTGTAGCATATTTAATGCTTACTACACAAAGGAGGAAAAGAGGAGGAAAAGAGCTGCTTGAATTCACAGTGAATAGAAGGATTTGCAACTACACATCAGCAGTCCAAGTGGGATTTGGTATTTTGCATTTTAAACTTCTTGTCTACACAATAGGAGACAGCAGCAAAGGTTTACTCAGCCATTCTGATGGTGAAAACAACAGTGGTGAAAGCACTGTGATGCAGAAACTTGCCTCTGAATCAAAGTTTGGAAAAAGGTACTTGGAGAAGGGACTGTAAATACATGTTGAAGGTGAAGGTCTCACAGAAACTTGTAAAATCACTGTCCCACCAAGTCTTTTATTCCACTTACCTCTGTGCACAGCAGACTCCAAGCACATCAACAGATAGGAAAGCCGAGCTTCCCGGGACCGGGGAAGGTTCTCCACGTTACAGCGGTATTTCTTCAGGTCACTTTTACAGGACTTGGCCAGTGAGTAACTGACTTTGTAGTCTTGGGCAATCAGCTTCTGGCGGGTTGTCAGCGCATCACGACACTGCAGGAGACACATGGGGATGACGGAATGAGCTGCTGTGCACTGGTGGCAGAGAGCTGGACCTGCTGCTTGTAATTTTTCAAGTTGTGTTTCTAAAAACAACTCATGCTTTAAAATTCATGTGTTTAAGTCGGACTGCAGTTAAATTTCATTTGTCTCATAGAAACCACACAGCTAACAATGCACACTGAGGTCAACCAACAGATCAAGGGTTTCAAATGCAGCAGGTCTCTGCAGAGCACTTCTGAAAACTGCACATTCATCCAGCTCTTTGTGAAGAGCTACAGCTGAGAGCGTGACTCATTCTCGGTTACCAGCATCAGTTGCTGACATTTATCCCAGCTGTGGTACATGTTCACCCTATGCCCTCAAGAAATAACTTTTTCCAGTCACATTTACAAAACAGTGTGTTCCTTGGATTTGTTCAGCAACGCACTGAGCAGATGACAGCAGATAAAACAGTCTAACCGTGGGAATTTCTAGCCATTTTCCACAACTGGTGAGGTTCACGAGGATGCACTGTGGCCAAACCCAAAGCCAGCAGCTGCAAGACCAACCCGCTATATTTCATCCAAAAAAGGGCCTGTAAAAACACTGCTATGCTTTGCAGCTGCTGGTTTACATGATATGAAAATTAAATCTGAGGGTGGCAGGAAATTCAGAATAGCTCAGACCAATTTGTCCATTCTTGGCCTATTTGAAAGGAAGGGAAACAATGCACACAGGGCAGGGAGAACAGGGAACAATCTTGGCACAAGGAACAGAGGAGCCCTGGAGCCCTCTCCCAACTTCCTTACATCAGGTTTTGACTTTTCTCCCTCTCCGTCCTACACCTACTTTAGGACCTGGAAAGCCCTACTCCAAGATTTTCCCACTCCCTCTTTCATGCTCCTGTGCCATGATTGGTACTTTGGGACTGGTCAAACTTACAGCTCTGAACACAGCAAAACACAGGCTTGCACACAGCTCATCCCCTGAGGGAGGGAAAGGCTGGGTACAGCCAGGCAGCCAGTCTGGGATTACACAAAGCAAGCCACCCATGAGGCAGCTATTGCTGGCTACATGTGTGCACAGCAGCTGGCACCATCGGCAAGGAGGGGCTTTTTCCTGGGTAACAGTTTCTACAAAACTAGAGACTTTGCAGATGGTCCAACTTTGGCAGCTACAACAGTGAGAACTACATTTAGTGCTCTTCCTGCTCTGCAAACTGCACCCTCAGAGCACCCAACCCTCTCTCCCTACCATGTCATCTGTTACAGCTTTGTCTAACCCTCTCTACATCCTACATTCGTACCTTAGACAGCTGATCATGGAAAACACTGCACAAACATACCACTGTCCCCGTATAGCTCAAAACACGTTAATAGAAAAAAAATCATAGAATCATTGAATCGACTGGGTTGGAAAAGACCTCCGAGATCATAAAGTCCAACCCTTGGTCCAACTCCAGTCCCTTTACCAGATCATGGCACTCAGTGCCATGGCCAATCTCACTTTAAAAACCTCCAGGGATGGGGAATCCACCCCCTCTCTGGGCAGCCCATTCCAATGCCTGATTACTCTCTCTGTAAAAAGCACCAGTTCATTTCAGTAACATGCTCCTACAAAATGGAGCTTTGTCTCAAGCCCTCAGCGATCACTCTTTCAGATTTGAATTTGTTAATTGGAACCAAGCTGTCAGGTAGCTAATGCATTTAAAGAAATTAGTCTGATCCCTCTAGGACTCTGAATGAGGCTCCTTCAGTGGATCTTCTTTGAAAACATCTTTACAGACATCCATCTTCATATTGTTTCAGACAGATTATGTAATTCAATATAATCTAAAACACTATGATGCTGCTTCTAAAAATCACTGAAGGCATTGCTGCTTTCCCAAAACACCTACACAAATACAAACTTTTTTCAGGACTGGCTGTCCAGAACAACATTTCTTGCAGTTGTTGAAAAACACATCTTTAGGAAAATCTTAAGGAAAACTTCAGTAACTGAACTATGCATCTTTGCCAGAGAATGTGCTACTCAAAAACAGCCTTGAAAACAAAAGTGAAATAAACACAGGTTCCTGTGCTGGGGCACTCAGGCACTTTGTTTCTAATCTGTACATCAGGACAACATTTATCCAAGGATTACCCCAACATGGTGCGACTGCTATTTTAAACACTCAATCACAGGGCTACCGCTTGAGCTCCATGTCTGCCTTCCCAAATTACCCACCAAAAGCTTTGATTTATTTAAATCCTTAAACTTTAAAGGCTGAAACTTGAAACACAAAAATATCAAAGTAAAAGCATTTGTTAAAGCAGCCGATTATCCAACCACATGGATGACGGATTTTCCTCAACACTGGGAAAGAATAATGCAGCCTGGACTGAGGAATGATCTGATTATTTCTGCAGTAAGGATTTGTCTCACTAGGATACCTACCTTTTCACTCATTGATTCTTCAAACTTGTGATTAAAGAGGCACTTGTAGACTCGGCCTTCCCCAGCCTGAGTCTGTGAAACAGAACAGTAACATTAACAATTAATGTTAAGACTTGCAATGCTTAATGAGCAGACTGAGCTACACCTAAGGGCTTCTTTTTTTTAAAACTAATAATATATTAGAGTTAATATTTCAAATTACAGCAATAGCTTCTATACAATGAAAATCTTTAAAATTTTATTGTATTTAAAAAATGTAGTTGTATTCATTGCCCTTTTGGTGCAAAGACTCTCAGCTGATACAAGCTAATTCAGACTGAACAATGCAGCTTTCCAGCTCATCACTCCAAGGATAAGGAGTGCTGCAAGTAATGTCAGACCAGGCTTACCTTGTGCAGCAGCTCACAGCTGCAGAAAGGAGAGGTCACTCACCTTCACTGCTTCCTACCCACTCCCTGTCACACTAGCTCTGATGCCCATTAAACCATCTATGACAATTCAGTTATTAATACACTGGAAACAACATTTGTTTGTTGGGTGAGTGAATTTAATACTGAATTTATTGCAAAATGACAGCTACAAGGAGTCTATTTTCAGTATTATAGGATATCACTCAGGCTCCAGTCTACCATTCCATTCCTTCTTCCAGCAGAGGTTTGGTTTTTTTAATGGATTACTGTAGAGAGAAGGTAAGAGGAAAGCACTCACATTTTCACAGAATCGCTCTCTGTCGTCTCGGCATGCAAAGTAGAGATGCCGGTCCAAGTGGAAATCATCTGAAGAGAGTTCAGCCACACGAAGAATTGCTTTCTTACACTGATCAGAAACCTGAATTCGAGGATCAGTCTCCTCTGCCTCCTTTACCAGGCCTTTTTCCAAGCATGCCACCACCTCTCCTTGTGAGTGAGCATCCTATGGGAGAAGAACAAGACATCTGTAACCAAGCATTTACATAACCAAGGGATCTGTGATTCTGGCTAAGCACCACGTTAATTAAGCAACAAACTGTCTACATTTAGACTTCCAAAAGTTCAGCCTAAATCACATTTACATTCAGAGGAGGTTAATACCTGTAATAACCACACTTTATATATCACCATCCTGCTGATGGTCACCATGAAATCCCCCCCTTCAATGCTATGGGCTTGTTTTAATGTGACTTAATGAGATTATCACTACTTAGTCACACTGCTCAGAGCAGTTTACCAAAACAGCCAAATTATCTTTAATCTGACACAGCTCTCTTGGCACCATGGCAACAGCGAGCAAGAGCATCACATTAAGAACATACTTGGGGAAAGAAAAATCATAGTTCTGCCATGCTGAGACAAGCCTTCAGCTTGGGTGGTGAAAATTCGTGATGCTAAAAAGGCCACAAAGGAGCTTTGACCAATGTAGGCTTCTCAATGCTAATTCCTCCATTAAGAGAATAACAAAATGCAAAGCATTCATGAGTAGATGAAATCTTGGACAAAGCAGTTCTGGCCCAATGCTGTGCACCACATCCACTGTCCTGCAGGCCTGGAGACAACTCTGGACTATGAGCAGTGACTGCTGATAAACACAGAGAGCTTTGCTTTGTTTGAAAGCCTGGAAGAGGCTGGGCAAATCTCAGCAAAACTCCATTTGGTTTCCCACATCGTTTTTACGTGTTTAGAAAAAGGACCATACCCCTCCATACCTCTGCAGAAGGTCTGGTTCCTCTAACAAAAATTAATTCTTCTGGTACAGATTTCTCAAGGCTTCTGCAAGTTTTTCCTGTGAAGGCCACCTTAATTTATGCTGCTCTGCTGTGAGAGGATATTGCTATTGAACTATACTACCTGGAGCATGCAACAAGGCATACATATTCACACTCAGCTGAATCACCCAGCCCGGCTTTTGCAGTCACCATTTCAGAGCCATCCCTTCGGCTCACTCTGTCAGGCAGATTCATCCACTGCTGTTGCAGCAGCATGAGTAACAAAGCAGTCTCCATAAAACATGTCCATGACTACTCAGAGCCACACAACTCTTTCAAATCTTTTTGTTGTGATGCATCTCCTCAGCAGGCAACCTTACATTTCTGTCTCAACTCTACTACACTTGGAGCCCAAGTAGAATTGGCCAAAGTTGTAAACACAACCCAGAAACATAATCAGTTTAAAAGGGCTAAGAGCAGTTTTTCCCCTTTAAAAAAAAAAGGCAAAAACCCCAAAACCCACACATCCCAAAATTTGTAAGAATCCTACACTGTGCACATGCCAAAAGCTTCCACTGAAGAACCACTCTCTACTTCACCTATACTGATATTGTTTCCAAAGTTTTTCCCCCCCTCGACTTTAGGCAACACTGTCTGAAACCTGACATGCCTTGAGTACACAACTGTTACAGCTACAGACCTGCAGAGAGAAGCTAGAAAAGTGACCAGAAGAGAATAAAGAGTAGAAAGAAGCAGCAAGTGGGGAGTAAAACCTGTCTCATCAGCACAGCACCCTGCACTGGACAGCTGTGCAACTCACTGGAGACAGAGCAGCCAGGCCACGGAAAACCACCCAGCAGATCTACCCGGAGTTTCAATTCAGCATTAGCCCTGGCTAATCCAGACACCAGGGATGCTGGGATGGCTCTTAGAGAAGCCAACTCCCAGTACTTCAGAGGATAGTACACTGCATAACACTACACCTACACTGTTATACTACTACACCGAGTAAACAAAGACCAAGCTGAATGTTATCAGCTTTTCCCATTCAAACTCAATTCCCCTCTGTGTCCAGTATTTCTGTGGCACTGAAGAAAGAGAGCAACTGTTCTCAAAGCACTTAGGGATCACAAAAAAAAACCAAACAGAAAAAAACTACCAAAAACCCACAACAAGATAACAATGGTCTCCCTAAGGTGTCTTTCTTTACAAAAAATACTGTTATATGCTAAAGCACTACAACAGATGTGCAATTGACACTTATGTAGCTTTCATTATGACAAATAATAAACTACAGCTTGGACATCATGGCTAAATAGCACCCTGACAACTATACACTAACCTCTAGTTTGATAAAATTCTGGACATTACCAGGATTGGGAAAACAGCTCGTTTCAAAAAGCAGCCAAAAAAGAAAAGCTCCATTGCAATTACCACTTTCAATTTCAAATTAGATCCCTGTTACACGAAGACAAAGCAATTTTTAAATATCAGGAGACTAAACTGTGCCATAAAGCACAACAGCCAACTGGAAAGGTGACTGAAACTACTATTAAATGTTTCTCCACTAACTGGAAGAAACTAAAAACAAAACCCCCAAACACTTCCACAACACAGGCATGTTATAAAACTTAATGCTTTCAAATGACACATCTAATGACACATCTACAGACTTTTTGCTACATATAGCAAAATGAAATCTATGGTCAGATTAAGACCTCCACGTTGAACTTTAAAGCTCTTATAGCACAGAAATCCAAGCAGAAACGTAGAAAAGAAAGTACAGAAACCACCACATCAGAAGCAATAAATCCAGCAGGAACAGAATTCAATTAGAAAGCAGAAAGCAGGGTGAAAGAAAAAAAAGGAAGTATAGAAAAGGAACACAGTTAGCTAGCAGAGGGGCAATGTAATTCCAGAATACCAACTTAAGTGCCTTTCACAGTTAAAAATGCCAGTTTATCCCAGTTACTCTGATGAAGTTATCATACTGCAATCTACTAGCTGCCTGATTTGGATGGAGTTTGTGGTCTAGCTGTGCTTATTTCCATAAAAAAAGAGAGAGATGAATCCCTTCCTCCATCTTCCTCCTCAGGTGTTCAGGTCCTATTTATTAAATTCAGAGTTATCATCAGACACACAAAGGGTAATGACTGTTTCTCTACAGGTAACTCTCAGAAAGCTACAGAGTGGAAATAAAACCTGAACTAGCAACTGATGGCAGCAAATTAGATTTCTCCAAAGCAGCACAGGGATAGAACAGAACACCAACAAAAGAAATGCTTGCATAGCCATTTATAGCTGTTTCCATAGCAGTATAGAATACTTCAATTGCTCTAAGTGCCAAAGATGACAGCATAACAAAAGATACACGACAGGCTGCGATGCTTTCACAAACCAAGGCACAATAATCTGGGTTGAGTGCCAAGAAAGCAAGAAATACACACCAACCAGAGTAACCCCTATAAAGTCTGGTTAGGGATCACTTTGCTAGCCCACAGAAACTCGGTGACCCAAAATTTGCATTTATTTCCCTCTCCCTGATGCCCTGTGACCTCACTCTGGCCATCTTCACCTCACCCATCTTAACCAACACAGCGGGTTGTGCACAGTTACATGTACAAGCCTGCCCACACTGGCTTCACTGCTACTGCATGAGATTTGGCTTATGCTTATGAAATCCACTCTGCTGTGTCCTTTCAGTGTTACCCTAAATTATTTTAGTTTATTTCAGCCTGGCCAAACCACAGGTAACATGCAGACCTGACATCCAGGATTCCCACATTTACACTTCCCATTCTATATTGATTGTTAAAAGCAGTTTCTCGTTTCATGAGGGCCTTCAGCCCAGTATCAGAAGAGAGCCCTTATTTGATGGAGAAAGCAAGTTACTGAGCTGTTACCAGTCTTAATCTGTGGTGCCTCCAAATTCCTCCTACTTCTATGGTTGCTTTTGTTCTTGTTTCCAGAAATAAGTCCACACTTTTGTGTTTTCTGTGGTTCACTTAAGTCTTCTGGAATACACCAGGACTTCCATTTAACACACTATAGGTGTGAAGCTGCTTACAGCAGTGAATATCTCAAACAACTAGGAAAGCTTCTTTTAAAGCCAAAAAAGGTATATCTTTTGTTATATACCCCCTCATTAAGAGCTCATCTAAGAGACTAATTGTTATAAGCATAAGAGCTATAATTTAAAAAGCACTGTAAAAAGCTGATAGGCTAATTTTAACTTTATCCCTAAACATAAAAACTTATCATAGAAAAAGTCACTCATTCCTGCAGCACTACATAATTGCTGCCTGCACGAGCTATGCTGAAGCAGACAAGGAAAGACAGTCCCTTGAAAATAACCCCACATCTCGTCACTGCAAACTGTTCTTTGCATCAACCTCTGCTACAGTCTTGCACAGCAAAGGACACTGATTTAGTAAAACCAGGACAGTATTGATAGGTCTGCACTACTCAAATGTGCCCTTCAACTATTTTTGGGTGAGCAAGGGAAGGGAGAAGCAAACAGATAAAAGCTCTTGATCTTGTCTATCAACCACAGCTGAAGAAAACAGAAAGGGTTATAGCAGAGGCCTCATCACCTTGATAACCTTCCTGCCAGAGCCGACCAGACTGTGAAATAAGCCAAGCAATAGGCCTGCTTAAAACTATTGTTTGGATGCATTGTATTGAGTCAAGCCTGAGAGTGTCATCAAAAAGACAAGTACCTGCCAGATCACCTGTAGTGGGGTGTGGAAAGACAAATGAAAGTCCCCGAACAGCAGTTCCTCACAGAGGAACGAATGCATATTTATTAAAAAGGACCTGTAAAGAATCAGGGCATCACCCTTTTCAGACAGATGAGATACGCCAGGTATTTTCTCAGTTGCAAGAAAGACAGTAATACTATTGCAGAGCCCCCACATCAGTTTCCTTAAACGAATGACTTTTACAAGCCTGTTGACAATCTGCATGTTCTCCGGTACCTTTTCTCCAGGTCGAATGCTGCCACATTTCAGGAGATTGATGTCAGCCTTGCAGTCATCCATGAAGCCACAGATCAACCGATAATCGCTGAAGATAATGGCTGTCATTTTAGTGATGTACTGATGGCACTGGTATTCAGTGATGTTGCCTCTGTGATCCACCAAACATGATACCAAGAAGCCTTTACCAACTGGTTCATCTGCACATTCCTTTATCTGTTAAAAAAAGAAGGAATAAAATTAGAGTGGCTGCAGCTACTGAATTTAACCTTACTAAAAAATCCTCAAAGAAACTTGTATCTGTAGCTTCAAAATCAGCTAGGAAAGAAACCCTCTAGGCTTCAGTGTGATTCTCAGTAAGTCAGAATACTTGAAAATATTTCAGAAAAGAGAAATCTCATGTGTGTCAGCATCCAAAAAAAGCAAATACAGCAACCTCAAGGATTATAAACTCTATTGCTCAATAATCATCTTTCATAATTACATTGAACTCCTGCAATCAAGTAGGTTTGTAGGAAAAATGCTAGTTTGACAAACCTTTATTTAGAAAGCCAAGCATTTAACAACATCACTAAATCACTCTTGGACCCCTATTAGCCACCTGACCTCATACAATGTAAGATTTTTGCTAGAGGTGAGATTGATTCAAAAGTCAACCTATTTACTGAATGGTTTATAACTTGCTGGGAGCTCAAAATTACTATAAAGGAAAATCCTCATCAAGCTCATTTCTATCAAGCTCTTGTAGGGAGGGATTGTTGGTACCAAACCATTTTACTCAGTGGTCTAAAAAAAGTAAAAATCACAGCTAACCAAAGCTGAAAGCTGTGCAGGGATTGGAAAAGCAGCATACAAGAAGAGACAGGTCCCCAGTATAAATCACAGCCTGCACTGCTCAGGGAGGCAGACACTTAGGCCAAAAACATCACCTTTGGAAGTAAAAGATGCAGGCAGTTTTGACAAGTGTCTTTCCAAAGGAAGGGGAAAACACGGTTACTTATCAGTTAAGGATGGTCCCTTGAGGAATCCTGCCACAGGAGCACTGAGACTACACAACTCTTAAACCCTGGCAAGCCGGTGTTGAAATCCTTGCCTGGTTCTGGTGGCCCCTGCTCAGGACTGTGCTGGAAACCCACAGCCCCAACGCTGCAGAAAGAACTCTTGGCAGCCAGACACTAAAGTTCAGTGGTGACAGGTTTGCAAGGAAAAGATACATGGGCTGACTTGATTACATCAAAGATTTGTTCCTGTAAAAATACTGACGGGCTCATCAATCTCCAGGAAGATGTATGGCAATCAATAATCCAGAAGGGTTCAGATAACAAGCAAGGGCAGAGCTGAGGGAACAGGCAGGGAGCCATTTTATCGGTTCTCAAATACCAAGTTGGAATATTTATCCTGGAAATTTTAAAAAATGGAGAGCTGTCTCTAGGACGATATATTCTAATTCAAGCAAGAATAACTCAGGGCACCCTGTGACAGACTCACACAGGTCAGACTAGATGAATAAAACAGATCTCGGCCTCAGCTTATGAGGCTATTACTTTCTGAGCAACAAATAAAACATACAGCATTTTAAACATCATTATTTGAAGCCAGATGAAGGCTGGTAAAACATTTTATATTTAATCTAAATAGCTATTAGAAAAACACAGTTACTAAGGTCAATGTAATTGTTATAGATAAGGCATAAAATACATTCTGAAGTGAAAACACGAATGATTCATTGCAGGGTGAAGGGGAGAGAGCTGAGCGAGTGCTCTCTGAGAAAGCTGCATCTTTGGTTTGGCCCTACTTCAGCTCAAGAGCTGTGAGCCAAACCAGCACACAATGGTAACATGCTGTTTTTGGAAGGGCCTGGCTCTGGAAACAGCCCCAGAGCTCCATGGCCTCAGCCAGTGAACTGCAGAAAAGACCAAGCGATCATGTTATTGCCAGGCCACTTCTGAAGCAACCACTGTTATCTGGTAGCCAACTTTCATTCTAGGTTACAGCTCCTGCCAGAACTTATAAAACCACAACAGCTGAGGGGAAAAAAAAATAAAAAATGTTGAAATTTAAATCCGTAGTTAGCTGATAAAGGTGCACTTTTCAGAACATACTCAGTTGGGGCAGTCACCATTTCCCAAATGACTTTACTAGGACTTGCTCTTCCAGTTGTATTTCGTTCAAAGCAATACTTAAAATAAAAGCTCAGTCACCCAGCAAAAAACCCCACCTGTTAGTGGGAATTAAAGGAAAATAGTAACAGGTTGCTATTCTATGTGAACAGCATATGCCCACTATATATCTTAATTTTAAAGAGTGTTGTAGAAATAACTTTAAAACATATTAGTGGAATGGTTTATGTGCTTGCCCCAGTATTAAACACCAGATCAAACATATAAGATTTTTTTTTTCTCATCTAACTTTTTTCTTTAACTAAAAATTACTCATCAAATGGAAGAATATTGGTAGTTTATGTCATCATTCACCACAATTACAAGAGGAACATTTGTGGTTAATGCACAGCTAAAATTCTGTACATTCTTCTCATTGCCTTTAGATACCATATCCCAGATTTAGAGGGCATCATTTACAGCAATGCCAGACTGTCCCTGTATAAAAGTGGTAATTAAACAGACTGTTAAAAGAGCATTTTCAAGAGTGCCTTGGTTGTGAAAATTCTGCAGCAGCCATATGACATAAACCAGAAAAACACAGTCTTTCCTATGATCACAAAATGTGGGATCCAACAAATTTGGCAGTGTTTGCTTTTGTGAGCTACCAAACTCCAAACACAGCACAGCCCTTTGATGCAAGCTGCTTCCCTTCCACTGTTTCATCTTCTCATCTTCTTGTAATAATTATTTTCTTGATCGCTCCTTACACTGAAGGATTTACACTAGAGTAGAGTGAATTCTTTTAAAAACCCAAGTTTATGGCCATGTTAAATTATATTAGTGGATATACAAATAATGTTTTTCAGAGCATGGCTTAATAACCAAATTAAGTCAGCTGAAGCCTGTACTGCTGCAGAGAGCCTTGCTTCCTCTGATTCCTGAATTCCAGCTGAAAACCATCTGAAATGGAGGGAACAGACCTCAGCTCTGCCAGCGCCTGCGTGGCTGAGGCACAGCCTCAAGAGCTCTGCTGGAGCACAAAAAAAAAGTCATTGATCAAGTCATCTTTGAAGCTCGACCAGGGCATGTTGATGCAGATACAGATCATGAACAACTGGTGCAACCTAATAAGAAGTTCCTAACAGAGGCTCCTTGGACTAACTACACTTTGAACCTTGAAATTAAAAAAAGGTGGTTCATCATTCGATGTCTCTGCATTCACCCTTTCTGCCAGCACAACACAGTCCAAACCAGCCTTATGCTAAACTCAGCAGAACCCCTGCTACACCTACACTGTTACAATTATCAAACACTTGATAAAGAGGGGACAAATCCAGTCCACAGCAGATTTCTGACAAAAGGTCCAGTAGGAACTGATGGGTTATTAGTTCAGCATTTCTGCTCCTTCATTAGCTCAGTTGGTTAAAACTTGGTTGTAATAATGCCAAGGTCATGGGTTCAATCCCCTTTGTGGGCCATTGACTTGAGTTGGACTCGATGACCCTTGTGGGTCCCTTCCAACTCAGAACAGTCTGTGATTCTTTCTGCCACACCTTTATCTGGTACCACGAAGGCAACTTGGCTCCTTCAGCAAGGCAACTGAATTAACCACAGGTATATGAGACTAGAGCTCCCCCAACCCCAAATCATTATTCACACACTAATTCACTACCACAAAGAAATGAAAAAGCCTCAGTGTCTCAACAGCAGCCTTGCCTTTCTCCTGGCTTACCTCAGCAATAGTGGACTTGCAGACTTCTCTGGCCACGGATTCAAACTTTGGATCTGTCGTCAGGTTCAGCTTGTAGTTCCACAAGAGCTGTAGAAGGGAGCATTTATAGAGAAGGGGTTTCAGATCTTCCCGTGGAGAATGACAAACATTTTGCTTCAGAAAACAATGAAACATCATTTATACCCAATCCGTATCATCATCCTTCTACAGTGCAATGATCAATGTAAAGTCTCCTTGACAACAACTTTGTCCCTTCATTTCTGCAGTAATTTTTTCATACTGAAAAAATTCAGGCTGTCAGAAATCTTTCTCTAAGGTCATGAGCTGACTCATTAAAATGATATATATCAAATGAAGACTATTCCATAACAGAAAGGATAAAACAATGAAATCTGTGACTTGCCACCTGCTGCTTATTTAGCAATGTCTTTATCCCACCACACCTTTCTGTGCCCTGGAGTGTCTGTCAGATGCAAGTGTTCCAAAAATAATTAAGTCCTCATCATGAGCAGATTTCATACTGAAAACCTTATAAAAATCTAGCAAAAAAGGCAGGAGACAATGCAGCTTGATCCTTCTGTGAGGGGCTGCAACCAGACAACTTTTTGGATGCAGATATATTTCAAACCTACGTGAGGCTCTCTCTTGCTAAGCAGAATAAATTAGAGCTTAGACTGCAGAACGCCTCGGGTAAGGACGATTGTTCTTCCAGGAGCCAGCAATGAGCTCATGAAGGAGCCTCAATGCATTGGGCCATTGTGCAAGAATCAGTCTTAGGCAAGTCACACCCTGCAGATATTTACACATCCCAGAGCTCCTCCTGAGGCACCATAAAGTGAAAATACAGGGTAAGGTGGCAAAACCTCAGCAAATTAATAACTGAGATGGTGCCTGAGAGCTCTGTTTGCTAATCTCTTTTTCAAGCAATTTAAGTTGCATTTAAACATTTTTAAACTTAAAGATTAAACAGGTTTAAAAATTAATTTCATAAACTCTGCCTTTGTGACAAAAAGTAATACCAAAAAGAGAAAAGTCTGACCAAACTTTTACTTTGATGTTTCAATAGTACACAAAACATTTGGAGAACGCAAACACATGCTCTACACAAGGAAAGCAGTTTCACATCAGCTCCAGGGGGATGGAAGCACAAAGAGAGAACCAAAATCAGAACAAGGGTAACTGCACCATCTCCACACTTATCATGGTTTTGGAGCTGTGAAAAGTCAAAAAGGAGATGATGGGAAACCAGGGTGTTTCAATGGAGTTAGTTGTAATCACACAGGTTTAATAGTGAAAACAGGACATGAGACACCTCTCTGTAGTCTAGTTTTTTATCATCCCCCCCTTCAATTTCTGCCTGGGAAAATGAGACTTTGTCCACACTTCCTGTTTGTGAATGGCCTCCACAATCCCCACCCCCCCAACATCTGCCTTGTGCCAGAGGTGCTGTCATTTAATCCAGCAGAAGAAAGGTCCAACTTTGATTTCTAGAATTCTCAGTTTCTTCATTCAGGTAATTTCTGTTGGCACATTTAAATGTCAGACAGATACATTTTAATTATTGGAGTTTTCTCTTTTTCAAAAAGACTTAAACAGGAATGTGTTGTGCCCTTCATCTGATCCAACCCTGCACAACAGAGATTTGCAGCTGCCAATGAAGTCAGGCAGTGCAGTGCTAAAGGTTAATTTATAAACACAGTTGGAAATTACTGGTTGTACAGCATGGCCAGGTTTCATGTCTGGAATATATCTTCCAATAATAAAGAAAAATACAGCTTCTCAAGCATCCAAAATCAAGACTGTCATTGAGGCATGCACTTGTCTGTCTGTGTTCAGGGCTAACCAAGCAATTAAGGATCTTGATATGGTGTGTGCTGACAGAATGCAAATGAGAGAAACCAAAGGAAACCAATACCAACCCCAGCAATGATTTCGGGGTCGTTTTATTTTTTTTTGAGTCTTGGGATTTGAAGAGTCAGCTTGACAGCCTGAAAACTGGCTAATGGTTTGCTCACTGTTAAACACAGTGCTGAGGGGAAATCTGTTCTAAAACCAGCCAACTGTCTCAAACTGCCTCTAAATATCACACCCCCACAGCATTTTCCAAGTGAGTCTAAGAATTTAGCAGCTGTGAAAGTAATACAGAAGGTGTCAACAGCTGAAATTAAGAATTTAAATTCAGTACTGCTCACATCTCTTCCAAAAGGAGCACATCACATTGCTTGCTCCCAGTACCTCACAGGAACCACCCCCCAACTATAAAGCAGGAAATACGTCTGCTCTCCTCCCCTGAGACAGAAGTACAGCTTATAAAGCTCTTAAATATGTTCCACTCTGAAGTCTCCAGTAAGACCACAGTGGCTACACTGGGTTAAAGAAGTCACCTTGTGTTCTTCCTCCACAGACCAGTACAGAGACTCAAATGTGTCTTGATTAATAACTTTTGCAGAGTTCCAAACTATGAAAAATACCTCAGGTTGATAAGGGATACAAGGTGCAAATGCCAGATATAGAGACTGAATAAAACAAAGCAATACTTACATGATTGCAGTCTGAAGAGATTTCATTATCTGGCTGAAAGGAGAAAAAAAGGAGTGTCAGTTCACTATTGATGTGATGCATTTAATGGAGAGAAGAGTCTAAACTTAAAGTAACTTCTTACTGTCAACTCCTTTCCACTGTAAGAAACAATCTGACACAACAGGAAACTGTAAAAGATGCATAAAAAGAGTGGTGATACCTCCTCACCAAAAGATGAACTAACAAGGTATTTTAGACACAATGCTGTCTTAACTCTACAGACCATAAATAGCACAAGACTTGCAGCACTTATATAGATGCTACAAAAACATAATGAATGCCCTGGCATTTGCCCCAGTTGCCCGAAGTAGTAAGGCAAAAAAGCATCTGTGGGAAAACAAAGATGCAGTAGCAGAGTTTTAAAGAAAAATAAGTTTATTGCCTACAACTAAGGGAGAAAGGTAGAACTCACTTCCCTCCCCTAAACCAAAATGTTCGTAATTCCCCATTTGAGAAGCAAAGTCTTTTATTTCGGCTGTACATAAAGGAGCTGGTTCAAAGCAGCCCTGAGATGTACACCTTCAATCGTGAGAAATTGGTAACATCCAGTATCCACCACACATCCTTTCAAAATACTTGCTGTATTCTCCCAGAAAGCTTCTTTGAAATGAACTCCGGGTACAAACCATCCCATCCTCCTTTCAACTTGAGCGGCTCTCACAATAAAGAGTTCCTTGAAAAAAAAAATCCTACAAATCTGCATCTCCTCTCCACAGCAGAACAGCACAAAGGCAGGACAAAAATCACCTGGACGTCACACCCACATTAAAAATCAGCCCTGAGTCACAAAGTCTCTGCTCTCACTGATAGTTAAGATGCCAGACATGCTTTAAAAGTCACAAGACACTCAAAAGGTGAAACACACAATTGACATTAACACATTAGACCTCAGGTATGTGACATGAGAGAACCAGAATTTCATCAGTGTTAGAAGCAAGAAGAGTTCTTCAGTGCAAGCATTGGCCACTGCACAATGTGCTGCACCAACACTTGCACCACTGCTGCTTCACAGAGCACTAACATGAGTTTATGAAGAATAAAGCAAGCATGGAAAACATTTCCAAGTTCTTAATTACAACCATTATTAACTAAAGCACTTTCATTTTGTAGAGCAGGAAGTGGCAGAAATCACCTCTTCACTTTGAACATAAACAATGGTACCTGAAGGACTCTAGTAATTAACTGCAGTTTAGCCAGACTGACACTGTTTAACATTGTACTTCCCAAAGTAATAGTGAATTTGAAAATTAGTATATCATCCTTTTTTAAAGCCTAGCAGATTCCTGCTGCCTATCCTGTCTGTAGAACTGATTCTCTCAACCAAGAGCTAAGATGCCAACAAATTGTGCTATTTTGAAGTGCTCTCTGAGACCAACACCACCATGAATTCCAAGGTGTGTTTTCCTTAAATTTCTGCACCCATCCTCTATCATTCAGCAACAAAGGTCTTAGACTAGGGTAATTTCAAAAGCTAAAAGGCAGAGTGCCCTCCACTGAAGTTGCTGTCTCAGTCTTTTAGTCAAGGATAGTTTCTTTATAAAAGTATTAAGGCTAGCAGTGGAATTCTCCTCTAGAGGACAGGACTTACTGACACATTTGCAGGTGGCAGGATTTGTAAGGGCCAGAGAACACTCCCTCAAAACCCTTCTGGGTCACTTCAGTTATTTTTGTGTCCTCCAACCTGGTAACCTTTGCTTCAGATGCACTAAAGATTAAAACCCCAGTTTTTTCTGTAGATGAGCCCAAGAAGATAACAGAGTGGTTCTTAGTGACCTGGGAAGGTTAAACAAGCTGTTCTTGAAATATACAACAATAAAACACTACACAACGAAATATAAGCCCTCCCTGCGCTCTGCAGCAAACCTCGGCTCTGGGAAATGGAGCCTTATTCCTCTGAGAAGAGTAATGGAACTTAAATGGGACCCTAACTAAGCTTTAGCACTGCGTTCATTCACAGTTCAGCACTTAAATATGCAAAGCGTTAAGGTCTCGCTATTAATCCTTTCACTGCAGATCATGAGCCCTTGCCAGCCAAAAGCTGGGATCCTTCTTGTCTCTTACCCCTGCAAGTGGAGAGTGGTGGGTTCAGTGGCAATACTGACCAGCTTCTCCATATTCGAGAGAAGCAAAAGGAGAAAAACAATCCTTTTATCTTGTGTCAGGTAAATTGAAGGGCTGAGTTTGAAGAAGGGAAAGCAAATTCTCCCCAGTGCAACCCACACCAGTTCTGCCTCGTTAAGGGGACAGCCCGTGGCCCTGTGTCCTCCCGAAGAGGAGCACTTTCAGAACAATATGCTTGTGTAGTAAGAGTCATGAAAAAAAAGGTAAGTTTCAAATTACCACTAAGAGAAGTTGACGAGCAAGAAAAGCTGCTTTGTGTCAGTCCCACATGGTGAGCTGGAGGAACACAGATGCTCAGAGACCCCCAGGGCAGGGGGAGGGAGGAGAGCAGCCCAGACCAGCACCACATGCTAGTCAAGGCATTTTAGGAGAGGAAGCTGACGGCAAGGACATTCCACCGATTAGCAAGGGAGAAGCACTCCTCTTACATCTTCGAACGGAAGGATTAAAAACAGCCTTTACAAGAAGTACGTGTGCCTGTGGGCTCACAGAAGCTTATGCTGTTTAGCAGCTTCGGCAGGAATATATTGCCTCCCTTTGCAGTTCTCTAAAAAGCTGTCCAAACTCCTTCACACACTAACACTCATATCCCAGAGCATGAACACCACTTCCTACCTCACAGGAAAAGCAGAGTTTAGAACAAGTACCAGCTATAATCTGAACATAAAGAACATTTCCTTCCATTCAACCACAAACAGCCACAAATCCCACTGCATTAGTATCGTGAACTCCACAGAGAAATCCAAAGGTTTGTGTGAAGTCATATCACCACCAGACTGAAGTCATCAACACTGCTGTATTTAAAAGTGCTTTTTTCCATCCACTGGATATCAGCCTGCTGAAACAAGCCACGACAGTCATCCATCCCTTAGCCTGGAGAAGAGGAGGCTCAGAGGTGACCTCAGCACTGTCTAGAACTACCTGAAGGGAAGTTCTGGCCAGGTGGGGGTTGGTCTCTTCTCCCAGGCACTCAGCAATAGGACAAGGGGGCACAGGCTCAAGCTCTGCCACAGGAAATTTAGTTGGATATCAGAAAAAAATTCTTTGCAGAGAGAGTGCTCAGGCATTGGAATGGGCTGCCCAGAGAGGGGGTGGATTCCCCATCCCTGGAGGTTTCTAAACTGCAATTGGCCGTGGCGCTGAGTGCCATGATCTGGTAAAGGGACTGGAGTTGGCCCAAGGGTTGGACTTGATGATCTCGGAGGTCTTTTCCAACCCAATCGATTCTGTGATTCTGTGACATCTCTCTTCTTAGGCAGCAGTATAAAACTAGGTCAAAACTATACAGTAAGCAGGCAGCCCACCACCACTACCCAGGCTCAAGGGGGCACAAGGCATTGGTGCTTTAGCTGCAGCAATGAACCATCACCATGCCGGGAACTACAGGAACTGGTGGTGGTGACTGAACCAGTGTCAGGCATCACCACCTAGTGCTGGGCACACTGCCTTGGGTGCAGTTACAGCCACTCCTGCAGTATTAGTCAGAGGCCCTTTCAGCTGGGTATTTGGTCCTTCGGCATCACATCCTGTGAAAAACTAATTCACACCACTGGATTTTGAAAAGCAAGGTAAGCATCCTCATCAGCTAACAGGGATGAGAGGTGAGGCACAGGCTGCCCAGAGAAGCTGTGTTTAAAGCCAGGTTGGACGGTGCTTGGAGCAGCCTGGTCTACTGGAAGGGGTTCCTGCCCACAGTAGGGGTTTGGAAAAAGATGAGCTTTAAGGTTCTTTACAACCCAAACAGTTCTACGGTTCGGTGAAACTCAAGGTCTTTGGAAAACTATCTGCAGGGATTATTTTAATGTCCAGAATTAAGATTCCTTTGCTTCCTTACAAAAGTCATACAAATAGAAGAGTCTTAAATCAACTGCCCAAGTGCCTTAATTCCCAGAATTTAATCCCTCCTGAGAGCAGAAGAGGGGATGATGGCAGACATTTCCACTATTCTTTTAAGGCAAGAGTAGCACTGCATTTCCTGAAGGGCAAGAACCAGGCATACCTCAAATATTAACTTGGGATAATCTTCAGGCATTGAAGACAACAGACAGCGGACCCCCTCAGGCAAAACCCACCAAGAACCAACATGGAGCAAAACAGCAAAATAAAAAGGCACTTGGCTTGTCGATGGGAGGAACCCAGTAGATGTTCCTTCCCTAAATTCAGAAACAGACTGCAAAAGGATCAAACAAGTCAGTTAGGAAAAGTTGTTAATGGAAGCAGCTACGCTCCCACGAAAGAGAGGGTAGGCAGAAGTCCAGCCAGACTGTGGGTGTTCCCCAGTTTACTGCACTGTCACACAGTTGATTATACTACAGAGCAAACACACACACAGTACAGGCAGCTCATGGGGCATTTTCCACTTTGATCTAAACAAACACATTTATCTTTATTATCTGAGAGCAATGGTAGCGTGTCCTGCCGACACAGGAGCTTCTAATGAGGAGGCCAGCAAGCTGATAAAGGGACAATTGACTTTTTAGCTGTGACCTTCCCAGAGATAACAGCAATCTCCTCACATCAAGCACACCCAGCTAGGACAGCAAACTCACAATAAAGTTATTCAATCCACAGGTATCAAGCTAGTGAGACAACACCAGGAAACAGCACAGGTTAGATGCAAAGATCAAGAAGAGATCTGGGTGAGCCGCCCTCGGGTAAACCTGATCCCTTCCCAAAGCAACCACCAGAAATGATTCTGCAAAAGAATCTGCAGAAACATGAGGAGACAGTAGTTCCTAGGCAAGAAATCAACACAGCTTTTGTAAAAGAAAAAACCACATATCACACAACCCGTGTTTCAAACGTACTGAAACATCCTGGAGTTCTGTGCCAACAGCCATATGGCTACAGTAAACCGTTTTCACACATCCTGCAATCCTGAAAGAGTCATGTGTGAAAGGAAAGTTAAAACCAGTGATAATTTAAGTTCAAAACAGATGAGAAGATTTTGTAATTTAATTACACGTTTAGTGAGCAATGAAAGCTAAACTTGTTAAGCCAAGCTTGAAATACTCTCTAATACCAGTGAACTGTTAGTACTAAAAACAAATTCAGTGTTGTCATGTTAGCAAAAAACCTCTAAACTTAACATCCATGCCTAGAAAGTAGCCAGTTTAAAGCATGGTACCAAGTAGCTATTGAGCACCAAAGTTACAAGCTCCTAGCTAAATACACTTTGCTTGTTTCATACAAACACTTTTTCCCCACTTACAAACAGAGCCGAAGTCTGCAATGCTGCAAATCGTTTAACCAAATAATCATGTCCACATTGGTCAGGTATTCCTAGTTTATGCAAACATACTAATCCAAGTTATACACAAACACCTAACGTCACACTAACAACTCCAAAACATACACTATGTTTGCCTAGGAAAATAAAATCACCAGGGCCAGCAGCAATTTCTTAAGCTACCCTGCACACACAAGGTAACAAGTAGCAAATCACCCCAAACACCACATTCTGAAACTGTTTTACACTATTTTACCTGAATTCTAGATTCCATAAACTTTTTCACCTTGGCTGACCTTTTATATCCTCCATGGGTATGACACCATTACAGTAACTATGCTTATTCAGAAAAAATAGCAGAAAGCAAGACCGAAGAACCCCAGCACAACATGTGTGTCCTTCTGGCTCAGCAGCCACAGAAAAAGGAGCCAAGGATGAAGCAGGACTTGTTCAATCATACTTTGAAGATCCAGCGTTCAGTATCTGCTTCAAACACCAAGAAGGCTCAGCAACTCCCACTCTTTGCTATGTAGCTTTGATAGGAAGTCAATAGAATGTCAGTAATTGTCATGTTTTTCTTGTTTCACATTTGTTTGACACTAAGCACAGTCTGCAGCAGGCTGCGTGCCTTTCCTGCACAGCAGAGATCCCTCCCTGGGCAAACACCAAAAAGCAGTAAAATCACTGAAAATGCTCAAGTTTTAATACCAGTGCATCAGAAGCGACCACAGACCACGGTGCAGCTGAAGGAAAAGCACCAATTCCATTCACCTAACCAGGCAAATACCTCTGCTGGCTGTTTCACACAGAATCCCAGACTATTCTGAGTTGGAAGGGACCCACAAGGATCATCGAGTCCAACTCTTAACTCAATGGCCCACATAGGGGATTGAACTCATGACCTTGGCATTATTACAACCAAGTTTTAACCAACTGAGCTAATCTCAGGTTTCTTACCAGCAGATCCCTTTCTCTGAGCTGGCTGTTCCCACCCATGCCCAGCTGCAAGGCGGGTGCTCCGAGGCTGCACAGCTGCTCCGTGCTGGAAGTGCCACGCTCGTACCACGGCCCTGTCTCAGGCTATTCCTGTCCCTGCTGCTTCCACCTCCCTGCACAGGGGACTCTCAAGCCCCTAAGCCCTCTTAGCAGGGACCTTTCTCATTTCAAGGCTGATCCAAACATCAGAGCACAGCCAGCACAATCAAAGCAAATTTGGCCCAGATGTTTCTGTTTGTTCTTCCCTTAATCCCCTCTCTCCCTCTTCTTGGAGGCTTTCCAGCCGGTCCCAATGAGTTGTGAAGCAAGACAGACGCTTAAATTACGTGTTTGCCACAAGTTTGGCAGCACTGCTACCAGATACAATGTTTCCCATAACACTCCTCCACAACAGAGCTCTGCTACTAAGCATAGCACCAGCACCGAGCTGCAGATCCCGCCAGGAGGTTTCAGGATTTGCTCCTGGAAAATTCTTTCTCACTACCAAAAAAACCCCCTAAGAGACAGAAAGGCATGCAAGGATGCTGACAGTGTCACAAGAGAGGCTGAAAGGAGGTGAGCTGATAAGAGCCCAGTGAAACTGTTCATGGCACTGCCCAAAACTCAGCAAATCCACAGAAAAGTGTTTGCCATTTTAGAGTTTTCTGCTTATGGAGGAGTCCCCCCAACACCAGTCAGATTACTGGGAAAGCACAGTGGTACCTCTGGCTGCAGCATCAGTCAGCCCTCACATCTGTTTAAGGTATGCTGAGACAACTTTACTCTCTGCCTGGCCAGATGTGACTGTGCCTTAACCCCAACCAGAAACATCCCAGAACAACTGGAGAGAATTCCAGCAGAGGGGCAAAATCCATAGCATGGGTACTGGCACTACTGCACAGCATCTGCTGGGGGATGCAGAGGAGAAATACGTGAAAAAAGGAATGGAGGCCCCAATAAATAATTCCAGTGCAACAGCTTTTATCAAATATATTATTTAGTAAGTCAAATTCCATCACTTATTCTCAATACAGGGACTTCACATCCTTTGACAGTACATCTCTACAGTACCCCATGTTGAGCTTAACTTTACAGAAAGCTTCCAAAAGGCCATGAAGAGTTCCCAAGTAAGATTCAATTTTACACAAAATAAAAGGTTCTTGTAGATGGCGTGGTAAAGCCTCTCTCCACTAAGCAGAGAATGTTGTTCTGACCATGCTTTACTTCTCAGAGAATCAAATTTTGGCTGCATGTGGCCTGGAAATAGAAAAATCCTTTGTAAATTAGTTTTGTACAGGAGCTAAGGAAAAAAGTTCACACCAAAAGCTCCACATACCAAAGCAGAGGAGAAGCACAAGTTTCAGAGCAAATGCTACTTACTCATCTCCCCACTCCCACAACCCAGTGCAGTGCTGCTGCACAGCAAAGTGATCAAGCAGAACATTCCCCACTTGAAGGCAGCTCCATTTCACCACCATCCCCTCGTGCTAGAGAGTCTCTAACCATTACCAGGCTCCCTGGCCAAGGGCTCTTGCTTCATTAGCAGAATGAACAATGCTTTAAACACTCAACCAGCCAATATTCATATTTGCCTTTGTTATTCAACATGCAGGCTCATGACTGCAATTTTCCACACTGAAGGCCATACAGTGCTTCCAAAGATCCCTCCCTGGGAGCATTTCCCCAGCTATTCCAACAAGGCCCATGTGTCCCATCAATCAGGTGCCCATCCTCACCGAGGCACAATAAGCATCTCCCACCCATGTTCAGGGGCATGAGCAGCACTGCTTTAATCCTAATGATTTGCAGTCACGCATTTCACATCCATTCCAAAATAAGACGAGCATCTAAACAGGTGGGAAGCAGACTCAGCTATTTTTAACTCCTGCCAGCTATTCTATTTAGAGGCAATAAAAATCAAACACCTCAAAGAAGCTACTTCAGCCTTAACCACAAACCGCAAGAAGAATAATTTTATTTTGAAGTCCTCCCTCCTCCCTTCAGGACAGTGCTGAGAGTCCTGCTGTTCCCCCATCCCCATTTACCCCATTTTTAAAGGACAGTAACCAAATAAATCCAGAGCTACCTTTATCACAGCAGTCAGTATTTCAGATCAGTGCAATGGAGGCACAATTACACTTAACATCAATGCTTCCAAAACATGATGGACGTTACATATGGATAAATAGGCCTGTAGAGGTTCTTACACAACACCCTGCACAGGTCCCTCACTATCCCAAAAAACAGACTATTTCAGCCTTCTGGATGGCAAACGTCCCTCTGAATTCCTATGTGACAGTCAACATCTGTTTTGTTATCTGCCAATGCCAACGAGAGGGGCAGGATGTACCAATGGGCCCCACATGCCAGCTTTGCTGTGTTATTGCCCTGCAAGAGATTTCCTGAAAGCAAAAAGTCTCCTGGACCTTGGCTGTCATTCCAGCTGTCTTACTGAGAGATAAAATGCAGAGGGGAAAGTGTCTCTCAAAAATGAAAGCAGCCTGATCACAGCCAGTGTTCAGACACTTCTAACAGCTGGATTTTGAAATAAAACATGGAAATTTCCTTCAGAAGATCTGCAGGATCCCAACACATCACTCATTTCTTTTCTCCAGTGAGAGGCAGGTGAAGAACAAGAGCCCCGAGCAAGGTAACTCCCTGCTGTTAAAATAAAGCATTTCAGTTCTTCTCACACTTAAGTGTTTTACACAATGACCAACTTTATCATCCCCTGTACATGTCAATTTTATCATAGTACTACATTCAAAGCAGGTATTAATTCTGCAGTTCTCCCGAAGAAACTGTTGAAAACTTTCTGCTTATTCAAAATAGCACGTTCCATAATACCAGAGAGGCAAAAGTCACGGAGAGGCCAACATAAATTCACTTAAGGAACAACACTGCCCTTGTACACAGTGGGAATACTGCAAATAAGCACAAAGTGTTAACACGCATTAAGGTCTGCAGCACAGCCCACACGGGCAGCGTGCAAGCACCATCACACTCTGATAGAGAATTAGGACAGTCCAAAGGGCTTCTCCAACCCTGGATGAGCTTCCCCCATGAGATCTCTTTTGCTGGATTTTCACCATCACCCGCTGAACTCAGCAGGAAAAGTGTGTAGGTTATTTTTAGGGAGCCCTAGAAACAGCACGATGCTGCCCTGCTTCCATTTCGAGCTCCTCCCTTACAGGAAGGGCTGCCCGCAAGATGCACATCCAAAATAACCCCTGCTCCCTGCACTGTGCTGAGCTGTGCTTCCCAAAGAACAGCTGACAACAACCTTATACCAACTGGAAGTCTTTGATTAAAACAATTAGAAGATACTACAGAGTTCTGAAGCTTTTTAAAGCAGCCAGGTAGGGAGTCCATCCTGTTGTACCCACAATTTAACAGGCCTAGTTATCAGTTTTGCAGTTGTCCTCACCAATATGAATTTTATTAAATACAGTCTGCATCAGCCAAAAAACACTGGTCAGGGTAAGTCAATGGACACCTTAGTCACAAAGAGGTACCCCACCACCTGCCTCTGACCAAGAAAGGGAAGAAATTCAAGACAGCACAAGGAACCATCAGTCGGGTCCTCCCTCCTTGCACTTGGAGGACTGAAACAACCACCAAGTCCATCTGAGGGATGGTCCTGTCAAGTGACAACACTGGGCAAGATCCACCAATTCAAAATTCACGATGCTGCTGCAGCAGTGCTGTGTGACAGGGGACCCACAGTGGGGGCTTCTGCTCTTGAAGCCATCAATGCACAGCCCGGGGACCTGCCAGCACACTCCCATGGCAAACTGCTCCTTTTCTGCTCCTTGAGCTCATTGTCACCTTCTGACAAATGAGCCCTTTCTGCAGGTGTGGACAAAATAGATTCTCAACTACAGCTGCATTCACATCAATACCTTGAAGCGAAGCCTCTGAACAGGAACTGAGAATATAGTTTTTTCTAATAATTTAAAAAAAAAAAAACCACCACAAAAAAAGCACTTGTTCTCAGGTCTCAAAGGTCACAATGACCAAGACAGCTAAACCGATGTAATAACCATTTTTCCATGTAAAACAACTGTTCTGATCCAGTATTTGAATACTTTAGTTCTACTTTTAACAATAATCATCTTCTGCATTTTAATTAAGTTTCCATTTCTATCCGAAAGCAGCTTAATGCATGGAAAAGTAATTCAGTAGATAATGGCTTGCCATTTTTAAACATTATTAAAAAAAGATAGAAACATTAACATGCAAGCATTTAAATAATTACAGATCATATCAATTTAGTCAGGAAACATACCAAGCTTAGCAATAAAAGCTAAAATTAGCTGCAAATAAGATCACCAAACCAGAAAGCTCTAGAAAAATTACTAGAGTGTTCAAGCAAGACTGAAATTATTCAAATCTAAGCTTCTTGCTTATTTAAATCAATCTGCCTGGGAGCCACACAAATTGTTGAGGCAAATTGATTTCCCTAGTGTCTGGTTCTCCTTTTGTAAGAGCCATGACAAGAAAAAGACCAGAAATACAAGATGAAACCAGCTGATTCACAGCATCATTAGGCATTCTGCATTCAGGGAGATTATACATCACAACATCAAACCAAGTTATAAATGTCCTGGCGAGTGCAGGCGGCTGGCTCAGTGACTCACCCCAGGTGCAGGGCTCGCTCACAGACCTCAGCACCAGCACCACACCAGAAATGCTGGTGTTTTTTCTTGGAGACTCAAGCAATGCAGCTTGGCTAACGCACTTTATTTTACTTTACTACCTCATTTCTGCTATACTTCAGCAGCACACACCTAGATTTTATCTGAAACAGATTTTCATCACACCTACTGTGCTAATGCCTTTACTGATGTGAAAAATACAGTAGTGCTGCATTCCTGCTTGCCCAAAAGGTAGAGTGTGCTATTCAAAAGAAGTCTTATCAAAGCTTGATTCAATGAATGCTTAGAGCATTTACCTAAAGAATTGTGCTGGTATAAACGGCAGTTTGTTTTGAAGCTGGACAGAGAAGCAAGATAAAAAATTAAAACCCCCTCAAGATGGAGCACACAGCAGTTTCCAAGATTCAACCATTGCTCCAAGCTAACCTTCTCTTCATCAAGAAAAGCCATTTGAGCTTTTCTTCAGGACCAAGTTTTTGTGCACACAGAATGAAAGCAATTGCTGTCTGTTCATTTCCCACAGGGGAGCCACATTTCATATGAAAAGAGTTATCCAGAAACATTTACTATACACATCTGCACCAATAAGGAAATGAGTCATCAACCCACTGGCAGGCCTGATTCACACCAGCTATTTAGGAATCCGTGTATGGAATACAGGGGAAAGGCAGATGCAAACCACAAATAATTTTAAGAGGCTACATATAAAATGCAAACTAATTTAAAAGTATTTTTCCCTCCTTTGCTTGGGTATAATTTCTTCAAAAGCACAGGACCAGCAGGGTATTGTACACAGGCACAGAACTTTCACCTGAGATGAATCATAATGTTTTCTTTATATAACTGGGAGAAAAGCAAACCCTGGATAAAATCGCTTGGATTTTGTTCAACAGAAAAATCAACATGAGTGAGCCTTTACAGCCAGTGCTAAGGAAGGTTTCCATGGGATTACTAACAAACTACCAAATAAAAATTCTGCTTCCTTTGGAACATGCAAGCAAACCCCCTGTTACAGGCCCAACCACGTGCCTTTTTCAGCTCACCACACTGAATAAAGAGTTAAAGTAAAGAAAACTGTGCATACATCATCTTATTAAAGCTTTGCACTTCTTCACGAAGTTAGACACAGGTTTAGGTTAACCTTGTTCCTGGGAGAAGCCTGGGGCACTGGGCAGCAGCACATTTCCCCACAGGTCTGCTCTGCCGTAGGACCTTGGCTTTTACAGTATTTCGTGGTTTTTCTGAGAGCTCCTTTCCAAAGAGCACTAGGGTTTTTCAGCTTGAACTGCTCAGCTCAACAGTTATATAGACCCATAAAGCCAAGCATTTTGTTTGAAAATTCTGAACTGTAATGGTAATTCAGAGGATTTAAAATGATACCATGGTAAGCAGCCAGGTCAGTTAACAGCTCCCCTCAAGCCAAATAAAGAAATTACAGCTGACTAGTTCTGCACAGATGAGCAACTTTAAAAAAAAGGAAAAAAAAGCCGTGTTTGATGCTGGATTTTAAAACCGAGCTTGAAGAGCTTTCTGGAAAGCAGTGTGAGTAGAAAAATGTCTTACTGGTATGCAGGAGAGCCAGACACCTGCCCGCAAATCCTCCCAATTACTGTTTCCATAACTCCTACTTAAAAAGCTATGAATAAAGACAAGCTGCAATTAAAAAGACTGAGCACACCTACAGCTTCTCTCCTAATAACGACAAAGAGAAAATAACGGGGGAGGGAAGGCAGAGGGGAGAACAGCAACAAGCTTATCACTGCCACAGCTCCGCACCAACACACAGCACTCCACGCAGGACCACCACGAGTATCACTGCTGAACAATCTGCATCTGTCAAAACACAGGAATTAAATCAACAATTCAACTGCTCTAGAAACAGCTGGTTATTCTTTCTCAGCATTATTTCTGACAAATACCAAAATCAATTACAAGGCTCAGGAATACAGGGTGGAAGGGCTGCAGGCGGGTACTCAGGCAGTACTATGCTGTCTTCCTTCTATAACTCAATTTTCAATTATGTCTAACAGAGAACCTCAAATTTTAAGTATTCAGTAGGCAACAATCAGCACTTGATAAAAGTGCTTCATTTTAGTCTCTGGTCAATGGTGGTGGTCTCAGTCACACATTATCATTATAAGTCCTGTGGGGAGAGGCTGAGGGAGCTGGGGGTGTTTAGCCTGGAGAAGAGGAGGCTCAGAGGTGACCTCAGCACTGTCTAGAACTACCTGAAGGGAAGTTCTGGCCAGGTGGGGGTTGGTCTCTTCTCCCAGGCACTCAGCAATAGGACAAGGGGGCACGGGGGGCTCAAGCTCTGCCAGGGGAAACTTAAGTTGGAGAGCAGAAAAAAATTCTTTCCAGAGAGAGTGCTCAGGCATTGGAATGGGCTGCCCAGAGAGGGGGTGGATTCCCCATCCCTGGAGGTTTCTAAACTGTGATTGGCCGTGGCACTGAGTGCCATGATCTGGTAAAGGGACTGGAGTTGGACCAAGGGTTGGACTTGATGATCTCGGAGGTCTTTTCTCAACCCAATCAATTCTATGATTCTATTTGAAGGTACAGCCAGAGTAAGGTTTTCCTTCCACCTGCAGCCAAGCTGTGGCTGAAGAAATAAACGTGTCTGTAAATCCCTGGGCTCTGCAGGCACACAAATGCCCAGGAGGCAATACCCAGCTTTCAGGATCAGTTCCAGTATTGTTGATGGCAAAGCCCAGACAGTCCTTGCTGAAGATACTGGTAATGTGGGGAGATGATTTTGTCCCAACTAAGAAGCAGAATAAACATGCTTTCCCCAGCAGACAATGCCTGAAAAAGGGACTTCCAGAGTCTGATCTGTTTCTTATCCAGGTAGCACAGGCAGCTGATGTGGTTTGCATGTCCACAAAAAGGCAGTGCATAATTCTGGGGACATTCAGGAGAAAAGATGACACCATTTCCCCCAGGTAAGCAGTTTTCCACCCTGTGTGAGCGTTCAAATCCCTTCTGTGCAGATTCCTATCTTAATGATAAGTAAAAAAATGTTGGGATAGTGCAACTTCCACAACAAGGTGAGATCTAGATGCTTTAAACACAGGTTGACCTTGTGACCAAACCCACTTGTTTTGGTCTGTTTTTAAATAGCCTTGAAAAGTTCTTGCTCAGGATGAGAATCGACTCTGCTGCCTGAAAAACTTGTCAATCTCCTTACAAAGAGAAAACAAAAATGTACTCACCAGATTATCAATTAATTTACCTGTGCATTTTATGATGATCACACAATACAGAACAGAGGATGAAGCTACAATTCTCCCATGGCAATTTTTAAGGAAAGCTAAATCCCAGAATACCAGAGACACTGAATGTATAACAGATCTCCAGAAATAAGTCACATATTTCCAAGAGACACCAAGAATTAGGAACATCCCCAACAGGTGTCCGTAAAGAAAGGATGGATATCCTGGTACAGCAGCAACTGATACTCTCTTAGAAGGGAGACATGTACGACTATTTTTTTATTTTAGTGAAAATTAAATCTTAGCAAAATATATCCTAAAAGTGAGCATTCAAAGCTCCAGTGGAATTATTTGGGTATGAGCCCAAATGTGACACAACAAGAGTTTGAGGAATCTAAAAAACAAGAGCAGATGGAGAAGGAATTCAAGAGCAAAATCTTCTTCAGCACCTCTTCAGTACTCAGAGGGAACCCTTAGGGGTTTCCCAACCCCACAATGACTGTAAAGTTATCAAACACGATTTTCAGTAAACAACATTTGAACTCAGATGGCCCAATAAGGAAGAAGTGACTTGCACAGTGAGAGCAAGACTGTAACAATCATGGAATAGTTTGGGCTTGTAAAGATAATTTAAAGATTTTTTTTCCCTTTGTGTGCATTTTATCAGCTGCATTTTGAAATAGGCAGCTCGTGGTGAGTGCCAGGCTTGGCACCAACATGGTGCTCTTTGCCCAGACTAGAGAGCACAGCAGTGTATTACACCTCCATCCTCTCTGCCCTCCAAAACAGGAAGCAAGGACAGAAACGCCTTAGAGCAAATTAAGAACTGCCATGATCAGACAATTTTCATTTAATCACAGCCCAGGCATTCTAAAAGTAACATTTTCAGGCTTCTTGAAGCCTGCAAAATTGAATTTAGCAAATTTAGGTTTACATTTCTAACTATAACACAGCATCTACCAGATTACCTGAGGGAACCAGATTAGCAAGGATATTCTTATAACGGATAATCTAGGAAATTACCAAACTAGCCTTAACACTGAGGTCAAGAAGAGAATACTGAGGAGCAAGTTTAATTTTCATCTGTGTATGTACAAGAAACACTCAACCTTTTCCAAGAAAAAACCCAAACAAATGCAAAATAAAACACTCAAAGTATTACACAGTTAAGGTGGTACAACTGTACTGAAGAGAATCACCACTTCAGGAAGTCTTCTCATCTCTGAAGTTGCTGAAGTTCTATTTCACTGTCACCTGAATCTGGCAGGGAGCAACAGAAGGTTCATTACCGTGATACACACAGGGGTGATACAATTAAATGTCCATTTAACCCTTTCCAGTGATACAAAGCTTTCCATTGCATCTGTATTACAAAGCAAAAGTCTTTGGTACTTTATGTGTGGTTAAATTAAGTCTGTCAGAACTCAGGGAGCAAATGAACAACTGGTGAATTATAACATGCATCAGTTTACCAGAAAGGATCCAAGAAAATCCCAAACCACCCTCCTTGCTTCTGTAAGGAGATTTCTGCTGTTTTCCTGCCATCTCACAATGGCTCCCAGATCAGTGCTGCTGAGGGAAAGGATGATACTGGGCAAGTGCAATATTAACTTAGGTCAGGCTGAGCCATCGTGGACCTGCTCCCTCAAAAACAACCCCCAGACCCAGCTCAACCTGAAAGCACACTGGAATCCAGAAAAACAAACAAAAACAAAACAAAAAACCCCACCCAACAAATAACAAAAAAAACAAACAAAGCAAACAAAAAGACCCAAAAAACCTCTGTATTCTCTTCTCTACAGGACCGGTGAAATCATCAATCTCAAATCCTGGGGGCAGCTCTGACCGTAAGAAACTAAAGAGGGCACAAATCTGCAAGGAAGTTACACTTGTGGGCTGAGAGGACACCTTGGCTGACTCTCAACAGAGCGCCAGAATGGCTGCCAATTCTTCAAGCAAATTGGATGAGAAATGAGAATGAATTGTAGATTAATATGAGGAAATCCCAGGACTTATTCTAAAGTCTTCACTGTACTGCACACACCTTCCTGTACTAAATGCGCTGTGTGGGGGAAAAAAAAGCTGGTTTGTTCCTCATCAGTTTTATCTGTCATTGCATTTTAGAACCCAAGGCATGCAAACAACGTTTTGCAGGCAACCACCAACTTGTCAGAAACAAGCAACAGCCACAAGGGAGCCCCTGCACCAAAACCAACTCAAACCACTGAGAGAAAGGCTGTTCCTGTTCTGCCCTGACTAAGCTCCAAGGCTTGTTACCACAAGCACTAGCTCTGCAGTTTCCCACAGATTCACACACTGGCAAGTAATTTAAGACATCCAGGGCTTCTGTCCACTGGAACTTGCAAAGCTCCTTCTTGCAGTACAAGCAGTGCCACCTTGTTCCAGCGATGATGGTCCTACTCCCTCAAGTAACCAGTTCCTGCACAGTATAACAACAGCCGACAGAAAACTGAGCTGTTCCACTTGTTCTTGCAACACAAAATTGGGAAGATAAAGTATTAATAGAGGATGTATTCTTCTTTTAGGCTTCCCAGTGATCTGTCCTTCACTGATCCCAGTCCTCCCACTCCTATAGAAGTGAGGAACAAGGACAACCTGCTGAACATGCATCTGCAGCAATAGGCAAATGAGGGCTTTGCAGCTACATAAATAAAAATAGTTTCTGGAAGCTGAGACTAATTGTGGCTTCCTTTTAGAGAAGAGGGAGGTGAGTTCAAGAGTCTTTGTCTGGTCTAAGGGGACAAAGGCTACCTGCTATTTTCAGCTCAGCAAGTTATTACAAGTGCTCAGTTTGACTTCAGAACTGGAGGAAAACATTCTGCATGGAAGTACCAAACATCTGGAAGAGCAAATTTCCCTACACGTCACTTCAAAACCAGAGCAGGCAATTTCACAGACCTGGCACTAAGTTTGCTGACTTTCTGCAATAAGACACCCTCTAAAACACCCAGGTAGTTTCCCACACATTTCTGGAAGCCTGCCCTCCTTCACTGACTGCTGTGCAGGGAAACCTTGCCAGGACAAGCGAGATCTCACAGACACAGGTCGGGCTCACCGAGGGAACCCAGTTCGTGCTGCCCTTTGAGATAAACAAATTGGAGTTAATCCACCAGTTCTTTGAGCAGAAGACTTGATCCTTCTTCCTCATCTTCTATTTAAAGTTTTGGTAGAAGTAGGATTAGCAGACTGGGGCTTTACACTGTGAAGACAGCGGAGCCAGGAAAGGTGTGCAGTGTTCAGACCTTACACAGCACCACCACAAAGGAAGGTGCCAACAGGCAGTTTGCTGAAATGCTTTAATGCTTCTCAGGCAGATTTATAATACCTTCTGAAAAAAATTAAGTACAGTTTACGCAAGAACACCCTTGAATTAAAAAGTAATTAATGCTGGGATTTTCCAGAAATCTTTCTTTTTAATTAGGCTCATTAACAGACTCAATGCTAATGTGAGCTACAATTTTTTTCCAAAACTCATTCTGTTACTACTACACAGCCCCAGACCAGCCAGCACAAAATTTCAGGCTGGTTTAGCAGTTCAGTGACATTTAGAAGGGGCAGTTTAGGACTGACCACACACACTCCCACTGTCTCTGCTGGAGCCACCTCGCAGGAGACCAGGTGACAACCTGCCTTGGGAGAGCTTAGAGAGCCGAGTCCACCCGCAACCAAACCATTTGGTTACTGACTCTCTGAACTGACTTACACAATTGAAAGTGATTTTTCCTACACCTGAAAATAGACCAAATTTTGTTGACAGTTTCATGTTTCAACATAATGCTCTTATTATTTTAACCTTTTGGCTGCATTTTGGCGAAGGGGTTTTGAGCACTTACCTGCCTTATTTTTTCCATTTGAAATCTGCCTGGTTTGCACAAAGGGTCTTTCTCTTAACTGCCAGTACCACAAACAAGCTGCAATCCAAAAATCAACTGGGGTTGTATTGTACCTTACACAGCTTGTGCCAAAATGTCTTACTAAATCAGCTGCTACAAGCATTGCTAATAGGTAATCTTGGCACAAAAATGCTGACAAGGAAAAATAAGATGTTTTGTGACATCAAAATAAGCAGATGTCCCAAGGACAAAGGCACAATCTCACTTTTTGACCAGAGCTTTACTAAATTAATCATCTCTACCATTAGATCAAAGCCACTTTCTAAATATAAATCATACAGCAGTATTTAATGAAAAACCAAATTTTAAGTGATGACAAGCACTAATAAATATGCTAATTTCTTCATTTAGTTGGCACTTGTAACACTAGCAGGAAGAACTAAGTTACTTCACAAACGCTGCAGCTCCTCCAGGGAAATAGCAGAAGTAGCTCATTTTGGCGAGCCGGGCTGTGAGTGCACTCAAATGACTCCCTGCATGGGGCAACAAACATCAACACCACAAAATTAAAACCTGTTCTCTTTAAAGTGAGACAAAGGAGCCGTTTGACAGCAGGTTGTAGCAGCTCTTTCTCCAGAGGAAACTGCTCCACAGGCAGCAGCAAACTCCACGTAGTTGGTGCTGGAGCTTTGACAGATGCCGGGGATTTCCCACACTAACATATATTAGCACTTTGTATTTGCAATCCTGATTTCCAGCACCAAGCAGTTAATTTGCATGTTAATTAGAAACAGGTCACCATAAAATTGCACCAGACAACCTTTCTGTATTGACTCAAAAGGACAACGAAGCATTTCCATAAAGTCTGTATCCCTCCTTCAAGCACATTTCCATCTGCCTGCAAGCCACCCAGAAGTTCACAGTAAATCGAGGTGCTCCTTTTGTTGACTGAGTATCCATTTCAACACATGCCTATCTCAGATCTGAAAAACTAAGACTCATTTAATATCAGACATCTTTTGAGACTGCAAAACAAATCTGCAAGTCAGAGCAACGCTAGAGGAAATAATGGTAAATTAGTCTAACCAGAAAGCCTCACTTTACCACAAAGTATAAAATTAAACAGAATTAAGTCTGAAAGAAAAACTTTGTTAGAGTATGCCAGAGACAAAGCTTAGCAACTGGTTAGCTCTGTGCAGCTCTGAATTCTGCACTTCCATCCAGTTCTGCTCAGCAGTCACATTCACGGCAATGGCAGGATTAAGAAAAGAGGAGGCGGCAAGGCAAGAAGGTGTTACAGACATTTTAACTACCTGCAAACACACTCTGTACCATCCTTTCTCTCTGAGCCTTCTTTTATACACTAATTTTGATACTATTATGCTTAAATCAAATGCCCCTTCAGCTTAGTTTTAGAGGTCTTATGTTGTCAAGACTAATAAAACTGAATTATTGCTGCTGTTTGTCATACATTAGACTCACTGGCACCTCAACTTTTGAGAATTCATTTCATTTTCTCCAGAACTTTTAAGATTGATCACGTGGCATTACTAGACAATAACTGTATGGTTTCAAAACAAAGCAATGCTATTACAAGGCTGCACCTCAGTTTAACATTACACTGTATCTTCAATTTTCAGTTGTTATAGCAAAGTCAGAGCCAGTGGGCTTGGATTCAGACATACACATGTTGAAGTTCATGTGCCTCTTTTATGCTTCTTCCAGGCACACTTCGGTGTTCAAGACTTGAATAAGAAGTCTTGCCCAGTTTTTTGACCATTTTGCCTGTGGGACTCAGCTGTAGCTCTGGAGAAGAAACACACCAAAGAGTGGCAGTTCAAAGCAGCCTCAAGGATCCACCCCACTCCACTCTTTACACATCCCCATCCATCCCCAGCTCTTTGTTCATCCTGAACACCACCACCAATGCCACAGTTTGAGGAGTTGGGCTGTTCAAGTCAACCTAAGCTTTGGCTCCACCCTGCAACCTCCTGCTCCACCAGGAATTCAGTTCACAGCTCGGTCCTGCCAGCAGCACAACTGGCTTCACTCAGCACACGGCAACAGGCTGTGGCACAGGAGGCTCCTCATCAACTAAAGCTCCACAGGTGTGGTCCAGGATATCCGGGCAGGAGATTGTAAAGCAGCTGCAAGATGAAGAAAATTATTTTATATCAGCCCAGCTGGCTGCAAGGCCCTCTTTGATTTTTAAGCAGCACCAGCTTTTGAACTCCTTGCAGGCAGCCTGCAAAGGAGTCTGCACACAGCAACACATCCAGACACCCCATTTTAACACTGAATTAAGCAGATTTCCTAACACAACCACCACTATACCAAGCTGGGGAACATCAGCTGTGTTGCCTCTTTAATAATACTTCCATCAATGAATACAATTGCCAGTAGATGATCCATTAATAAAAAATAGCAGTTGTTTCAAGTGCCTAAGAGGTTGAGGAAAATGTAAAATTCTATTATGTTATTACCTACGAAACTACAGAAATTTATGCAGTAAAGGTACTATTACTGTGTTAACTCATCACTTTGCTCCCAGGAAGCCTGAATGGCTATGGCCTTTTCTACCTGTTTCTTAGGAATTGACAAGACACGATTTTTCACCAGCACAGTTGTTGTCGTTGAAAATCCAAGCAGACACAGGGAGAAAATCCTTCAGTCAGTACTTGGGATCTACACTAGGAATTCACTGCAGTAAAACTACAGAATGGATTTGCCTACTCTCAAAACATGTACTGGTATATTTGAAGGCTTTGATGGGATCACAGCTGGACAGCAGTTGCTTTGCCTTCAGCACAGCTTGGAGAACCAGGGTGAAAAGGGCATTAACATGAAAAATAAAAAATCAGTAAGCCCAGTGGTTACAAACCCTGTCTATATTTGATCCCCACCTTCTTGGCAGAGACCAACAACAGGATTGCAGGAGAGAATCACTGTGATTACAACCATTTACTGAGGCTGTTCCATAAAAGCCCTGTAAAGGCCACAAGCCAGAGCAGCTTTGTGTTGTATGAGCACAAAAAACCCTGAAGAGTGATAATTGTCAAATAATTGTTAAACTTCTGCATATAAAAAAAGCCATCTTCTCTTGACCAGCTGTTAAGGTTGGATCTTGTCCTTTCATATCCACCACTGGATAAAAGGTTTCACTCCAGCTGATATCCTATGCCCACCCCTGTCTTTTTATATCACCGCCTCAGGTCATTTTTAGTACGGGAATGTGAGCCATCATCTAAAGCCACTCCTCAGACCACTGACTTGCTAGTTAATTTTATCTCTAGTCATGCTTGAACAATCTCTTGATAACGGGGATTTTTTCCTTATTTAAACAAGAGCTGTATCAGCAATGAAACAAAGCAGACAACAGTTGGGCACAAAAGCAACAACATTAAATGGTAGATAAGAGAACATGAAAAGCCAATTCTACAATGACACTAAAGCATTGAGTTCCAACTTTCCCACTCATTTCTGGAGGAACAGGGAGACCAAAGTTTGCTGCTGTTTTTTAAAATCTTGTGAATTTTCCAAAAACTTCAAGGGAACTGCACAATTACACAACGTGACACAACTGCAGCTTTCAGATAGCAGAGGATGGAGGATCTCAAATTTATGAAGAGGGTGTGTTTGGTTTTCTGCAAGAGAGGGAAGAGCTGGATTCTGCCTCAAAGTCCCATGATTTCCATGTTATCTCTTAATCCTGTTTGCCAGCTGCCTGCTCCAGGGACTTCCCTCTCACCAGGTCCAAGACCCAGCTGGGCTGTGGTTTCTCTGGCTGCAAGAGACAACATCCCTCTCAAGTTTTCAACATCTTAACAGATTTTTGGCGTCTAATAAAAAAATCTTTAGAACAGACTGTTCATACCCCAGAAACGGCTCCTTGAACTAATTGCCAGTTTCAATTCTGAAAAGTTCCTGGCCAAAGGATCCATTCAGTCAGCCCATAAACCACTAAATCATTTCAGTGCGAGTTGTGAGGGTTTACAGTTTTCACCAAGACCTACAACTTGGGATTTCGTGGATAGTTTTAAGTTAACCTGATGTTCATTAATTCAGAGAATGCTCTAGTTGGGATTGCCTTAAGGAGACCAGCAGGCTCCTAACTTTCTTTTTCCAAGGCTCACGCTGCTTCTCGTACCCAGCTGCCACCAAAGGGCAGGAAGAGGGCAAGGTTTCAAGAGGTACAGCATTAGTGCATCTGACAGGCTGCTGAAGCCTTCCTGTGCCTAACCCTTCCCTCGCCATCCAAGTCAAAGGCTGCAGAGATACTTTTCCATGATACAATCAGTGCTGTTACCGAGGGGTGACCAGAAGCTGCAAAGGGTTGAATACAGCCAGAAATAAAAGCCACCTGTCCGACAGACTTGGCAGTTCTCACCAAACACTTCAAAGAATCCGTGAAAGAAGCCTCAAGGAGACAATGTTGCAGGCTGTTTGCTGAAGGGAACCTTTTGTAACCTCGGTTATGCATTCATTATCCACTTGCACACACAGGGATGTATTAACTATGAACACGCAATAGTGTTTTGCTAATTAGCTCAATCAGAAAGGACTAAACATATCCCAACTTCCTTAATATGAACCAATTTAAAGACACTGCTATATCGATTCAGGGTAAGGCTGCCTGCCTGCCATTTCTATTCAATATTAACTTTGAGTCCAATGAAATTAGTTCACAGTATTATGAAGAAAACCAAGGTTCTGAGGTAACATGAGCAGTGGTCTTTATATAGGTCACCTTAAGAACATCCATGCACCAGCAAGTATTTACAAGAACTCTTTCCTCTTCCAGAAAACCACACACATCTGCCTTGTCATACACCAAAGATTATTCCAGAATCTCATGTTCTCTCCTGCTATCTGCTCCCTCAAGCCCATTTATTCCTCTGCATCTCCCACTGACATTCATAGTTAATACTTCGAGAAGTGCATAAGTCTTCAGCTTTAATTTACAGACCAAACTCCAAATATTATAAAGCCCTGGTGAACCCGGAGCCTACAAACCAAGTGACTCCAGTTGTTTTGATTATATGCAGAAGATTTAAAATATGTATCAGTAGGGTTTTTTAAAAAAACCCAATGTGCAAGTATAGTTTGAGGTCTCCTGGGTATTGATCAAAAAGTTAACAGAGTAATTAGCCAGGGTTCATTAAAACACATTTCCATTAGCCTCCCTAGATATCTAATCTGAATTCATTTACACAGCCACGTACCACAGGTGCAAATTTTAATTCTCTTAAGCCCAGTTTCCTATAATATGGACATATTTTCCCATCAAGGCTTCACCAAATCTTTGCTCTCTATTACACACAACCAAGCTCCTCCCAACAAGGTCTTGACTTGCAACTTCAGCCACTCGAGTTTTACCTGGAGGGGTTGACACTGTCCAAGTCTCTCCAAGGATGAGCACACCTGGAACAGGGACCACTGAAACCCACTAAGCCACTGCTAAGCACCACCATTCATAGCCAAGCATGCTGGAACCACCTCCCATTTTCCCTGCACAAGAACTGTGTGTTTTGTTCAGCTGCCCTGGCCACAGGAGCCTTCAGCAGTGAAGCAGAAAACTGTTGAAAACTTATTACTCACAGATTTAATTTGCTTCTGTGAGTCAAATCTGTGCTCACTTCAGCAGGCAGCCAGATCTCCATTACCCATCACCATGGTTTGTCAGAAACCTGCAGTGCATGACCATAAACCCATAACCATAAAACTGTGCCTCAGTTTCCCCTCCCTATCATAGAATTGAGTGGGTTGGAAAAGCCCGCCGAGATCATCAAGTCCAACCCTTGGTCCAACTCCAGTCCCTTTACCAGATCACGGCGCTCAGTGCCACATCCCATCTCAGTTTAAAAACCTCCAGGGATGGGGAATCCACCACCTCTCTGGGCAGCCCATTCCAATGCCTGAGCACTCTCTCTGGAAAGAAATTCTTTTTCTGATATCCAACTTCAATTTCCCCTGGCAGATCTTGAGCCCGTGCCCCCTTGTCCTATTGCTGAGTGCCTGGGAGAAGAGACCAACCCCTACCTGGCTGGAACTTCCCTTCAGGTAGTTACAGACAGTGATGAGGATGTTTGGATGCTTGTGCTAAGATGCTCTTCTAGAGCCTCTTCCTCTGTCCCATCAACTCCAATACTCACAACCAGAGAGCTGAGCACCTGAAGCAGCCTGACCTCACCACCAGGCCATCACACTTCAGCCTGCCCCAAAAACACTCCTCCTTGGAGTGTCACAGAGCATGACAGACTGAATAGAGACATGGCTTTCCCAGGAATGCTCTCCTGAAGGACTCTGCAGAGGTGTTAACACATCACAAAGACAGCATAAAAAGTGGGACAGGAGCTGCACATCAAGGACTGGCTGATGTGTGCAAACCTCCAGGGAATGCTGACCTTACAAACAAGGTATTTCTAAACGCAGGAAAAACCTCCAGGAAAAGTTCATTAGAAGCTTTTAACCACCTTCCCTTGACACAGGATAAACAAAATGCTTAGTTTAGAAAGGAAAAGCCTAAAATATACATACAATTAGCCCATACCATTACTGGCATTACTGAAAGCCACAGTGTGCAGTGTTAAAGAGCACAAACTAAATTTTCTATCAGCTGAAATACACACCAGCCACTTCCCCCCAAACCAGACAAACACATCCCTGAGACCATCCCTTTTTCAAAAACAAACATAAACCAGAGAAAAGCTCTGCGACTAAAGAGCTTTGCCCCATTTGTTTCCAAACAACTGCAGTAAGATCTCAGGGTGCTGGAGTTGCATCTAGTACTTGAAAGCTGCACTGAACTTGCCCTGCTTTATCCAGAGAAATCCCTCGAGGGAGAAGAGTTGACCACCTCATCCAGAAACTGTTATGTTGGAACATTTCTGGATGAGTGACCAGACAGGTCAGCTTATTCCCTAAACAGACAAAAAAAAAAGAGACTGTTAATAAAGATATCCAAGCTAAAGCTGTTCCTCCTTATGGGAATAGGGAAAGCCCAAACCCTCACACAGCAATTTAGCTGTTACTGTTGACACATCTCTGGAACACATTCCCCACCTGCCTCAGGACTGAGTTGGATGGGCCAACATGGCCCTTCAGGCCACTCTGCATGCAGAGCCACTGCACCTGCTACCTGCTACCATACTGCCTCAAATTTACAGCATAAACTATTCTGAAACACCCACCAAAATCACCACTCGACGTGGATTCCTCAACAATAAGTAAATAGTCAGACTAAGTGATGTAAACCAGGGAGTCTTTAAAAAAAAAAAAAACAACAAAACAAACAGCAACAACAAAGCCACAAACAGATTACTCACAACTTGTTTAACAGTTCAGAGAATTTTTTTTAAAATCTCAGGTTCACTGTGACATTCTGTAAAAATTCAAACACTTTATAAAATACTGGGCCCCGATCACATAATAAGTACCCAACCATGGCAGATCTGCATAAGAGATGCACATCATTTTAGTTCTGCACTCAGTTTATTTAAGCTTGGACAAGCCTGACACATGCCAAGATTTAAAACTATTAAGCTTAATTTAACATTTCAATCCCACACACTCTACCCAAGCAACCAAGCTCTGAACACAAAGCAAGCCTGAGGGGCTGGAAGCTCAGCCCCCCCCTGCTCATTTCACCCTAAACCATTTGATATGATGTTATGTCATGTTATTCAAATGCAAGTGTGACTGACAGGCCTCCCTCTCCCCTACTCCAGCAGCTCTCCAGGGAGCAAGGGTTATTTTGGCAACTTTATCTGTTGTCTTCCTCGGTAAGCACTTCCTTCTCAAGAGAGTTTCATTGATAAAACTACCCCAATGCATCCACAGACTTAGAGCCAAGGGAGCACTGCAGCATTCCCACAGTCCCGAGTGGTGTCCATCACACACACACCTCAGGCTCTTACACTCTCAAGCAGATCCACAGACTGTGGCAGATTACATGTGACTTCATAAGCATATGCCAGGAACTCAGCGAGACACATTGTCTAGAGAAGCTGAGGACAAGCTGCCTGTGCACCTTCCCTCCTCCACAACTGCTCCCAGGGTATCTGTCACATTAAAAGGAGGAGTTGCAGTTTTCTGGAAGGAAGAATGCCTAGGGCAATCAAATCCCAAATATTTACCAGGCATGTGAATATCAAATCTAAGAACAAATACGCTCCTCAGGCCAGTAACATTCTATTCCAGATCACACTTCCCTTTGATGAGAGCCTCAGGCATTTTGGTACAGAAATAGCACACTGCTACTCTTTCAGTCCTAGGACTTCAGTCCCAAAACATGCTGCACATTTGCTCTAGAAGAAGGATGAAGCACCATTCCAATCCCACAATGTTTTTACAACTTGGAGATGCTACAGGCAAAAGAAATTCTTCTGTATTTTCACAAAGCACTTCCCATGGATTAAATCTAGGAACAGACAGTAAGAAAGGACATGGAACACCAAGTAACTCTCATGCCCAGTGTACTGTTATCTTTTGATACAGCAGGTCTTGCCAGTAAACATGAAATGTGTTTATATCTTTCATTGGTAAGGGAAGAACAAACACAAAACTACAGAATCATTCAGGTGAGAGACTAATTAAAAAGAAAAACAAACCACAATCTGTTCACGATCCAGAAGAGATGCTACTCATTCCTAAGAGTGCAGGGGCAAAGCTCAACTGTTATGGAACAAAAAACCCAAAACCAGCCAAACGTCACCTCTGTTCCCAACATGGATCAGACTTGCTGGCTGCCCACGCTTTCAGCCTGTTCTGCTGCTGCCAAGAACTGTAGCTGAGGAAACCAAAGCAGAGTTATTTTAACCAGCAGCTCCCAAAGGGATGCAGGATCCCAATGCAAGTTCTCATCCAGGCCAACGGGATGACTCCACAGGTAACTCCACAGGAATGCTAACTGATATGGAAGGAGTTTTTGTGCCTCTCTCCACAGCTGTAGCAGGGCAAGAGGTGCTTTACTAAGTGGCCACTAACAACTACAGCTGCCTGGAACACCAGGATTGAAAGGATTTCTACACTGTCCAAGTCACTGTTACTCTGGAAGATTCATCTGATCTTGTACCTCTTCCAGGGAAAGGCGGCATCTTTCTACTGTTATCACATCCAACCAAAAACATTGGAACATTGTGACTTCCAGATAAATACTTCCATGGTCAAAATCCCAGCAATATGCCACAGGATCCAAGACATTCTAATCAAAACCTCTTATTTGCTTCTCTATGAAATGAATAACTCTTTCCAGCTACTTTATTCAGCATCATCAGGCCAATTCTGTGATTTTATCAGCATCATGGAATATTACAATCTGTTTCTGTGAAACTAACTACTTTCCACACAAGAGTAAGCTACAATAATAGTCCCTGTACCTCGCTCTGGAGAGGGTTAATTAAGATGATTTAGCTAGCATAGCTTTGGATTGACATTGGAATTATAAGGGGGATATGAAAAATTCCAAACGAAAAAAAAAAACAAAACAAAAAGGGTGTCCACCTTGGCTACTAATGATGGCTACAGACCCAGGTGCTCAACACAAGCCTATTGCTCCAGTATCCCTAGGAGAGAAGGAACAGTCCCAGCTGGGAAACGGTGACAAAGAGTGACTGGATCTCCTTATGACCGGATCTTATCAGTTTCTGCATATAAGTTTCTAGAAGCACAGAGGAGAATAACCTTGGCACTGTTATCCTTCCCTTCGTTTCCAGGTGGCTCCATGACTGGGGATGCAGCTTTGCTGTTCAGCTGTCCAGCTTTCCTAATTTCCTCTTATAAAGATGATCATCTCCCAGCAATCCATGTGGCTCACCTGTCCACATGGCCTCAGATTCACCAGTGCACAGAGAAGGTGGCTCATCACCAAAGTCCTGGATTCAGGACCAAGGGACTGGACGAAGGTAAAACAAAGCAATGAGCTCTGTAAATGTGGGAGTGAATAGCCCTGCACTGCTCACACTGCCCTAATTTTACTTTTGGCAGCTCTGAAGCATTATTTTACATACCCTTCAAAAATGATCTCTTGATCTATTTCATGGCTTTTAATGTTAGAAAAAGCGTGCAATATACAAAGAACTCAGCAAACCATGCCAAAGCCCAAAGGGGCTGTTTAGGAGCCCTTTCAGCAACATGGTTCCCAAAGTAGGGGATCGCAGTATCAGCCAGCCCTCACAAGTTTACTTTTGGTTCCTAAGAACAAAAGTTCAGGTCAGATCAGAAAGACTCTTTTGGCCCAACTAGGATCAGAACAATCATGGTATATGAAATAATACTCTTGCCTTAGAACTTGAGACAAAGATTTGAAGACATACAAAGGTTCTCCAACATTTTAATGCCTATCAGCCTATGAGCTGCTCTGCTACCTTCTCCTAATATCTTTCTTTTTTAACATTCTGGCTTGAATGGCTCCACATTAAATTCACAGAAGAGCTTTTTCTTTTTAAGGTAAAACTTTGATCTCCTTAATGGGACCCTAATTCCAAATTTATGGTTCCACTAAGCAAGGCAGAAGTGACTCACTCAGAGATCAATCTCCATCTCTCAACAGACAAACAATCACTTTAAGATGGCAACAGTCTGCTGTAATGTTGATGTTATTCATGGTGCTCAACTCTAAACCACAGGTAGGCTTTGCCTGTTCCATTTGTCCTGTGCCAATCCAGACACCACACTGGACCACAAAGCTGTGGTAGGCCCAGCAGGCAAAGTGACTGGAGCACTGATTCTCATCTCCTCTTTTAATTGTACAACAGAGAAATCCAAGTCGAATACTCCTCCCAGCTGTGTGCCAACCCCACACAGCCTACCTGAGCTCTCTGGCATTCTAAGAAAGCTTTCAGAAAATGCCTTTTGCAAGTATTTTAAGTTGGAGACACCAGTGAGTAAAACAGACATTGGAGGACAGCATTTATTAAAAAATCTTGGAGGGCATCACAAAGTCATGATGAGTTTCACTAAAATGCCTCAAGGGAGGAAAGTATTTGGGAAATTACTTTGGGAAGAGCTGACATATAAAGAGAAGAATTTAAATTCCATCAGCACTTTCCCTAGCAGAACAAGTTTGGACTAGGGTTTTATACAAGAGGATGCTGGAAGAGTTCAGAAATGCCTGGAGAAAGGGAAGGGAAACAAAAAACCCTGTAGTTTGTGGCTTCTGGTATACTTTTCTCCTTTGTGTAGGCCTTACCTGTGAGTTGGTCATGGAAAAGAAGCCAACATAGCCTCAGAGCACATGAGAGGGGTTTGAAGTGGACAAGCTCAAGCCACACTGCCAAGTGTCCAACCTGGAACAAACTCTGCATTATTCCAGGCAAGCCTGCCCTAAACACTTGCTGCTATTCCTGCAGTCAGAGGTGAGGGTGCTATCAGGGATGGATGACCACATGTCCAGTGCCTGCTAAAGCACAGACCACGAAGCAAAATAAGAAACACTGCAACACTTTGTGTTCTGTGAGGTAAGTGCAGAATCCCATCCTTCCTATAACTAATATTTTGGACATGGACATCTCATTAAGGCTATTAACAACATTAGAATGAGTGCACACCTTTAGAGCTGTGAATCAGCTGAGGGAAATGTTCCCTAGAACCACACATTCCCAGGTGATTCCTAGAGATGGGACGAGCACTCACCACAGGAGTCCCATTACAGTACTCGAATAAAAATGCAGGGAAAACTTACACCATAAACTACTATTTCAGCCTTTTCCTTTTTGAGCTTCAGACAACTGATCAGATCAAGTGAAGATGTTTGCTGATCACTGCCTCAAATCCTTCAGCTAAAAAATGTAGTGATGTCACTGCGTTCACAAGATCTTTGACTTCTGCTGCAGAGTGAGCCCTACAGACTCCAGTAAGTTGAGACAGTTGTCATCATGAATTTGAATACCTGTGTCACATTGAGAGATCCAGCACTTCACCCCTTCACCTCTCTCAAATGCTGAAGCATCAAAAACACAGCAGTCCTTGCAGCAGTTCAAAAGTAAGACAAGGAAGGAACTGGGGGTGTTGAGTGATGAGAAGCTCACCATGACCTGGCAGCCTCTGTTCACAGCTCAGAAAACTCAGCTGTGTCCTGGCCTGCAGCAAAGGCAGCACGGGCAGCAGCTGAGGGAGGGGATTCTCCCCCTCTGCTCCCCTCTTGAGACCCCACCTGGAGTTTTGTGTCCAGTGCTGGGGAGCCCAGCAAAAGGAGGGCAGGGACTTGCTGGGGTGAGTCCAGAAGTCACAAAGAGCTCCCCATCAGAGGGCTGAGGCACCTCTGCCATAGAGACAAGCAGAGAGCTGGGGTTGTTCAGCCTGGAATAGAAAAGGCTCCTGGGAGACCTCAGTACTTACGGGGGGCTCATAAAAAATGAGGGAGAGCAACTTTGTACACAGGCAGACAGTGACAGGACAAGGGGAAATAGCTTTCAACTGACAGAGGGCAGGTTTATATTAGGTATTAGCAAGACATTTTTTACCATGAGGGTGGTGAGGCCCTGGCACAGGTTGCCCAGAGAAGCTGTGACTGCCCCATCCCTGGAAGTGTTCAAGGCCAGCTTGGACAGGGCTCGGAGCAACCTGGGATAGTGGAAGATGTCCCTGCCTGTGGCAGGGAAGTTGGAATGAGATGAGCCTTAAGATCCTTTCCAACCCAAACTCTTCCATGATGCTATAATTGTATGATTAACAAAACGCACCCAAGTAAACACAATGTGGTAAGTGAATAACAATACAAAACACTTGACAAATAAAACTTGAGTCAACACTTCTCAGGACTTTGTATAAGTGGAGACAAGATGTTGAGTAGTCTGCCTGAATTTTACAATAGAAGGATCACATTAATATTGATTTGTTTAAATCACCATGAACACAACTAAAGAGCTGCAGTCTCATGAAGAATTCCTGTTGCAAATTATGACAACTGCAGCATTGCAGTGATTTTACTTGCAAGTGGTCAGTTTTTCTGATTTTGTGACATGTGTAGATAGGCCACAGAGAAAGGTTTAAGCCAAAAAATCAATTTGATAGGGAATGAGCTTACTGTAAATTTCTTCCAGATCCTGTTTCAAGTCAGCTGAGAACAGTGTAGCAAAAGTTGACTCAGCTCAAATCAAGTCTGGGCTGTCACAGAAAGCCTACAAGCCAAGCAGGTTTGGGTTTGTTGGTTTTTGTTTAATTCTATCAAAACTTTTTTGTAAGGCAATTACTTCGACACTTAGAAGAATTCATGCTCCGCTGAGTTTGTTTTGCAGTTCACTTGGCACAAAGTATTCTACCCTGCAATAACAGGACAGTCTAGAAGAGAAAGTCTCAATTAAGCAAACTACTGAGCATGATGAAGGCTGGTGAGCCTCCTGTTAGGATTCAAAAGATCTAGACAGCAAACTTGCCACCAGATTAAGCTAGTCATTATTTGGGTTTTTTTAACAAAAGACAACATATTTGCCTGATTGAGTTTGCATAGCAGGGTTGGATAGCCATTTGTTATTAACCCACTCTGTTACACATAAGTAATTAGTTATATCAACATAAGCAGTTGCATTCTCTAGAAGAGACTCAAAATTCCTGTGACTCAACTAAGGAGACTATGAGAAGTTTTTCACAGAAGAGCACAGAGTTCTACCACTAACTGCACAGGAGTAAAACACTTCAGGCATGCAGAAACACCATGAAAAGTTACTACATCAAATACTGCCTTTTGGTCACCTCAGCAGTTCTTGTGCATTGTTTCAGGCAAAGATGCAAAAAATAACAAATGCCCCAAATAAGCATTTCTGTCCTGCATGAATAATGGTCCTTTGGCCCTGTGGTGTAACCTGGCAAGAGACATTAGGTGTGTACCATCAGTCTTCAGCCACAGCACTGATGATGATAAAAGCATAAGATATGGTTTGAGTTAAGGCAAAACCGTAGACAAGAAATGCACTCCAGTGCAAACACATCAAATCGAAGCTCACAAAGCTGTAGGAGCTACAAGTTACACTCACCTAAAGGAAAAACAATGAAAGAACTCAGGCAGAATACACACAAAAAGGCAGCACAGAGAAGGAGAAAACAGACAACTCTCCGACTCCTGAAGGAGATTCCTCAGCTCGGAGCTGCAGACATTGAGCCACTGACCCAGACACAGTTTTTATGAATGTCACCTCTGCCCAGGAGTGGAACAGGATGGTTTCTCATCTCCTGTCTTGATGAAGAGAAGTTGCAATTAACGTCACAAGCTGGTACCCAGGGAAGGCAGGATCGCTGCTCCTCACCTGATGTTCCACTATGGATAAACTGAACATACAGAAAATCAAGGTACTCCATGATGATAGAAAATTATCAGCTAACAGAAATAAAAAATTTTAGTGCCATAGCAACAAACTTCACAGACCTTAAAACTGAATTAGTCAGAAGATAAAAAACTATTTTAAAGCAATATTTCAAATAAAAAGGCAATTACCTAGACCTTTTATTCATCTAGTTCTTTGGGGTTTATTATTAGGAAGAGTAACTTCAAAGCTTTGGAAAAAATACATTTACTTTGGAAGAGGACTGAAAAAGCAGAATCCACTGAGAAAGTGGTGCTCACATGCAGGAAATCTACACTATAAACAACACCTAGACATTATACTACAAAACAAATACAGCACGTAATCTGCCAAGAATAATCCCTCCTCAGAACATTCCATTCCAACCATGACAACACAAAGCAGCACTAGAGAGATCTCCTTTCTTCCAGTAGAAGGGAGAACACAACGTGGCTGCACCTGTCTCTGCTGTAACAACGGACCAAGCCTTTGCTTTTTAATATATTTCAGCTATTTGGCTCAGTAAATCACCTCCCCCTGTCACTGCTTTCTCAGTTCACCCTGAGCCAAGCCCAGGCTACACAGCCTGCATCAAACTTGACTTGTCCCCTTGTATTTCCGTTCCTTTTCTCCTTGGCATGCAGAGCCACAGCAGGCCAGCAGTGCCAGCTCTCTGGAAGAACAAACCTGTAAGATAATCTCTTACTCTGAGCCAAACATCCCAGGCCAAACTGATACACAACCAGCTACCACAAGGAAAGAAAACCAAACCCACCCCCAAAAAACCCACAAAATTTATTCTCTCAGATAAGCAGAAGTGCAGTTAAAGATATCAAGAACTAAGAACCTGTGCTCAGTGCTCTGTTCACAAGACAGTAAGTCCAGGACCTGGCAGAAGAGAGAGCACCTTCCCCTCTGCTCAGCTCACACATGGCTTTGAGATGAAAAGAGTACGCCTAAATATTGCTACATCCCGAGGTGAAGCCAAAGCTGATGCCAAGGTAACCACCTTAAAAACAAATCAGACTTCTCAAGTATATTTAGTATTTTACTTTAAGACTTAACTACAAAACGCAGGAGGAAACTGGGCTTACACTATCCAAACATGAGGGAAAACAAGAACCTCAAAACAGAAGTGCGGTTAATCTTGGTTAAGAAGCCAAGTCTCGGGAGGAAAAGCTTCAGAGGGTGTTCCAGCCTTGTCTCCATCATTTTTTGTTGTTCTTCCTCATGTTTTTTTTTCGAAACTTAGTCATCTCAACCCATTTCTCTCGGGTCCAACCATTCCTTTCCACTGATTTGGATAGTCCATCTTCCATTTTATGAATTTTAGAAGCAGGAGGGACCACCCTAAACATTCTAATTAATTTGCACCTACCACAGACCACCGAAAACTCTTCATTAAACGCAGTTTAAGACAGAACGGTATCTGGAAATTTCTAATTCAAATGCACAGGCTTCAACTCAGAGTCCAGTTACAGCCCAATAATTAACTCATCTCTTAAAATCGCAACACATTTTTCCTTTAAGTTAGCTCAACTCCAACTGTTTGGGCAAGTATTCTCTGCTTGTTTTTCTTAAGGATGTAAGAGTTCCTAAATTCCTGTGCCCTTTACAGACTTTGAATCATCACCAGGTCAATACCCCTCAGAAAAAAGGGAGAGTGTAAGCAAAGACCTCAGCAGGGCTTAAGGTACATATTTCAGGTTTCTGATCATTGCCTTTAAAAAAAGCCAGCCCTGTGAGTGTTGGTATCTGAACCAGCTGATGATGCTGCCACAGGCACTGCAAGAGCATCACTGCAATACCAACTGCCTGCTCCTTTGCAATAGTGACCATCAGAGACCCAGAACAGCCTCCACCCCACAATTTACCAGCCTGAGAAACAGCCACTTAAAACAGCTCACCTGAAGGCCAGGCAAAGTGCTCGGAGCTTTTGTGGAAAAAATCCAAACCGTAAGAGCTGAAAGAGATGGCCAGCTCTGTCAAGAGTGGCTTTACAATTTGCATTTCCTAAAAACCAGCCCACCCCCATGCTCTGTTTAATCCAAGCCCTCAATTACCTTTTTAGCTCTGGACTGGTAACCAGTTATTAGGGTGCCACAAGTAAGATATCTCAAAAAGGATACTTTAAATGCCACCTGTGCATGGGAAAACTGTAAGAGATGGAAATAACAAGACTACGTGCTCAAATATGAGATAATGTTGCATGTCAAGTCAAAGCAAAACCTTTGCTCTTTAACACAATAAAGTAGGAGACAAAAGAGGAAAAATAATATAAAATAAATTGAGCTGCTATGACAGATCACTCTCATCTACCCCAATGCAAGCAAAAAGCTTCAGGGAAGCCTTTGCATTTCCAATCCATTTACCAAAAAGTTAGAGACACTGGAGAGCCAGGACACAGACTGAGCACACACAACTTTCCCTGCAATTACAGTATCACCAAAAGAGATAAAGGCTCCAAGCATGTGCTACTGTCTGGTTTCTCTTTTCCATCTGTAACTTTTTAAAAAGTAATTTCACTGGCCCCATTTTTATCACATCCTACAAGGACCTTGGGTATACAAAGAGCAGGGAATAAAAGATTTAAACAGAAGACATATGACAGTCTCCAGCCCATCAAACAGAGACTTCCCCATTAAGTCATATCAAACTCATGTTCTGGCCTTTTCCATGGGCTAAACATCTGAGAAAACAGGAAAAATACATTCTTGAAATACACAGCTTTCATGATAACTTGCCCCAATCCTCAGCATTAAGAGGGCCTTATTCTTTCCAAGAAGCAGAGCATTTACTCTCAATCACACTGTCCTTGCCATAAAGGTGCTACCAAAGAAATGGAACCCTTTGGGATGAAGAAAGTAGCAGGAAGCCAAGACTTTGATCTCTAACCCCAACTTAACCACGACTGTTTGATCTCAAAAAAAATATTTAGCCTCTAATGCATTAGCATTATACAGAATAATATAATGCTTTTATTGTTATGCAATCTTTACAAGTGCAAGTAAAGCTCAACAATTATGGCATCAAGTTCATTCACCAATTAACCAGCTCTAAGGTAGGTTTTAACAGGAAAATTATGCTCCACTAGTAAACCAGATCAGACAGCCACCAGTTAAGATTATTTTCATACCTTCTAATGTTTCCTGCCTCAAATTCAACACCTCAGTCATGCTTCAAATGCAAATCATCATTAATCAAGCAAAAATTGTCACCTAGCAAAAACATTAATATTTCATGGGTTTATTTATCCTATAGCCACCATGAAAATTGGTTTAACAGGCAGCCTGCAAAAAAGGGCTCCCAAGTGCAGCCTCTGTTCAGTGAAATGCAAGCTCTGAAGTCTCTCTATAAACAGGCTCACAACCAGAATCCTCTCAGAAAGAAGCACTTTGGAGCACAGTCTTTGAAAACACAGGTATCACCACCCCATTCTACTCTTTCTATATGATGACAAAGTTATGTGAACAGCAATTAAAACCTTCATCATAAAATTTAAGTCACTCACAGCTGTAATATAGGCAGTGCACAAGTACTTTTAACTAGAATAACGTTAATTCATCTGCAAAATGCACCAAAACATGTTTTATTCTATATTTTGATTATAATAAAAATGTTTAAGCTGAGTAGCTCTGACCAATTCTACCCATCAAAGAACATCCTTCCCATCATTCTGCTATAAAGGAAAGCAGAAAACAATGATTTTCCTCTGATTTCTATATTTCAAGAAGTTTAATAGCCTGAAATGCAGACGAGTTCTGCACCTGCAGAAGCAGACTCTGCACTACATAAATTAAACATTTAAATGACTCGATGGAAAAACCAGTGGTAAAAAGTATTTGGTATCAGTGTGAGGGTCTGAGGGCTTTTTAAAAGAATTCTAAAAATACAGAGTGTTTAAATAACTGTGTGGATAATACTTTAAATTGACAGCCTACAAGTAACCTCTCAAAACCAAAACTTTAAAATTTACTGGTTTGGGGGTTGATTTGGGTGGGACTTTTTGTTTGTGCTGTTGTTTTGGGTTCGGATGTGGGTTGTGTTTACTGTTTTCTTTGTATCAAACTGTACTGTATATGTGTGTTAAAAAACTTCTCTCAACATTCACTCTACAAGCTGAGCTTCACCAGAAATCACAGACTCAACACTTCTGTCCTTTAGATTCAAGAGAACCACCCAGTGAAAGCAAGAGAGGATTTCCACACCTAGAAATCAGCAGGTACTGAAACGACATGATCATGTTCACACCAACAAAACAAATACACTTTGCTTTGCTTTGTGGACTCAAAAGGAGGTTTCAAGCAGTTTTTTCCCCTGGTTATTGACAGTTAAAAGTGTCCCAGCTTACACACATCACCCTAAAAAGAAAAATCAATGGATAATATTAACAGTAACACTTTGTTTCAAACTGAAAGTTTCACTGCTTTAGAGGAACATTTATGAGAAAAGTAAGATTACCTCAAACACCTATGGGAAAAAACAGTGTTTCTGCAGCCTAATTGCACCTAAACTCTTACCCACTACTTGTGTCCCCGCACTGTCCTCTCTGATGCTCTCACACACAGAACAACTCCCCCAAATCTTCCATCTACTGTAGCCTGACTGGTTTTCAGTGGGCTGTATGACTCAGACTAGATCTTCACCCGTTTTAAAATGTAATTGTCCCTTTTCTGTATCATCCAAACAAGCAGTCAGATGTTCTCGGGTCAAAATTAAAAGTTATATCAACAACAGTAAAACAGCCAACACAACACTTATTTCCTCTGCTGTCACCTCCAACACAAAGGAAACGTCTGAGACAATATCTGACCCCGCTCCCTCCCTATCAGCTGAAGTGCTACCTACCCAATGTTTACAACTCGTGACTTTTATTCACACTCTAAATGTTGAGAGTTAAACAGTCGGGGTTCTCAGAACTCAGTGACTTTAATTAATTTCTCAGAGCAGCCCTCTGTGCAGTCAATTTTCCGCCAGGGCACAGCCCATCGCACCGGTGTTCCAGCAGCCCAAGTGCCGAGGGAGGGTCAGAGCAGCTGACAGTGCTCTTTGCTGGCTGACAGACAGACAAGGACAAGGCTGCACAGTGGCACCTTCACAGAGAAAACTCGATGCAGAAGAACCCTCAGATGTCCTGTTGGTGCCTTGGATGTCACCCAGGAAAAGATTCACCTTCAGCACTGGGCATTGGGCAGCACTACAGCCAGACAGGACCAACAGCCAGCAAACTACTGACATCAGGCAGGCTGAGGAATGGGAAAAGGAAAACCACAAGCAGACATAACATTCAAAAGAGTGGGGTTCTCAGGAGATATGCAGAACCAACATAAGGGTTTGTACATGCTGAAAATAAAGAAGATGAAAATTCCTTCATCTTCTGCATCTCCCTGTGCCCCAGCCCTGCACCAGAACCCTACCCTGTGTTTTAACTCAGAAAAAGGACAAAACTATTCCAGCACAAAGCTGATAAACTAGACCACAAAAAGGTTCACCTTGCTAAAATGGCAGAAAACCAACAAGCACTGGAACTATGAAAAGAGAAGGGAGGGGCTATGCAACTGGAAAGAAAGGAACAACAAGAGCCTTCCTTTCTGGCAGGCTGGCAGCTTGTGAGCCACCACCTGAGAGCAGCTCCAAGATCCTCCTGGATAGGATGCTTCCCTACAAGGGGGCCAAAAGGTCCCAGACAGGTGTAAGAAATAGCAAGGGACAAGTTATTTATAAAGCATATTATCAGACTGCTTCATATCTATGATAGATGTTGCAGCAGGGCACATTTAAAGCATCTACAAGTGTCTTACTAAAACGCATAAAATTAAAACACTAAGTTAGATAAAAATCTAAATTAGCTTTGGATTTTAAGCCAGAAGTAATCACTGACACTTACTGGTTCAAGATTCCCCTCGATGAGAGTAACCATTGTCACTGCCATCTGCTGTCTCCATAATAACGGATGAGAAACAACCCCAGGTTTTTTCTAATCACATTCCCACTTGGGTAAAACACCATTAAAACTGACCCAGCCTGACATTCCTGGACTTCACAGCAGTGAGGCCAAGAACTGCACAGACCTCAACACCCGAGACGCTCACTAAAGGCACTTCCCCCAAAGGCTGCTTCAGACGGAGCAGGAACGCAGGAATGAATGAAAAGATGGATACGGAAGACTCTGAGGTAGCAACTGATTTTTCCTGAGCTGGACTTAAGCTGCTCATACAAGACGTTTGGGAACAACAGACTGCCCCGCTAACCTGCCCATAAACTAAGCCAGGTCTAAAGACTGTACATCGAGTTTCATTCACGCACAAGCGAGGACTGGAAACAGCCGGCTCTGTAGCTGAGCTCCAGCGAATACAGGAACCTGAACGTGAAAAAACCACCTCCGCAGGTCAGGGCTGTTTCCAGCACGGCGCCTTCGCTCAGGCTCTGGCAGCGAACAACCCTGCGGGGCTCCACAGCACAAAGCGGGCGCCGGGAGCGCTCCCCGCGCTGAGCCCCGAGGTGCGGGCGAGGAGGGGCCGCTCTGTGAAGCTCTCACCGCCACCTCGCAAGCGGCTCGTTGCCCGCACGGAGTCCCGCTTTTTCAAACCCAAACCCATGAGGGCGCCGCGGCCGCGGACCCCGCTCTTTGTTCGCCGCCGCGGGCAGGCCCGGCCCGGCCCCGGGCCCGCGCCTCACCTCGCGGACGTCCTGCAGGCACTCGAGCACGGCGAGGTTGTTGGCCCAGCTGTGCTTGGAGCAGAGCCGCACCACGTCCTCCCGGCACACCGCCTCCTCCGACAGCTTCCACCCGCTGCCCGACCCGCCGCCGCGGGCACTGCGCGGGATGACCACGCCCGGCCCCGCCGGCTGCACCGCCACTCCCGGTTGGACAACGGCGGCACCGGGAGGACCGACAGCAGGGCCGGGCGCCGCCGGCCGCGCCGCCAGCGCCAGCAGCAGGAGCAGCGCCGGGCCCGGGCAGCGGCTCCGGACACGTCCGCACGGCGCCATCTTGGATCCGCCACCTCCGGCGTCCGCCCGCCCGCCCCACGGCACGCACGGCGTATGCAAATCAGCGCGCACGTGATACCCCGGGGCACGCCCCTTTTTCCGAAGGGGGCGTGGTTTGCGCTGACCCCGCCCTCACCCAGCACGCGCCGGGGCCGCGCCCAGGCCGTTCCCGACTTAGGAGAGCGAGGCGAGGCCTCGGGCGCAGCGTGGGCTGCGGGGTTGACACCCCTCACGGACCCGCACCCGCCAACGGCCCCGCGGTACCTCCGCGGCCCTTCAGCCCCGCAGGTCCCACTGCCGAGCCAGCGCCGGTGCTATGGCCGGAGGAGCTGAGCCCGGGCGAGCTCACCCCGCAGGAAAGGCAGAGCCTGGCCCTGGGCCTCCCTCAGCAGGGGGGCAGGAGCTGCGGCCGATTTTTGCCCGAAATCGCTCGGTTGCCGTGTGCGGCTCAGCTGCCACAGTTATTGGGAAAGGAAGAAAGGTCATGGAGAAACGGGGCTTTGAGGAGGGTCAAGCTAAAGAGGAGCAACAAGGACAGGAGGATGAAGTAAAACTGATGTTTGAAGAAGAAATATGGAGGCACATATCAAAAATAGCTGGGTGCATAAAAGAATTAACGAGTTACTTAGAAGTATTGGCAAAGAAAATTGGTGAGGACAAGGAAAAAAATGCAGCAGATCAAAGACAAAATGCAGGAGTTTGAAGACAAAATGCTGAAGATTGAAGAAGCAGTACAAGACATAAAAATGAACAGGAAAAGGAAAAAATACTGAAGAATGAAGAATAAGTACAGAAAAAGGTGGAAGAATGAAAGAAAACTGTGGAAGAATGAAAATAATACCAACTAGCTGCTAAAAAAATCCAAAACCTTTAATAAAATGTTGTTAGAAAAATGACAGTGGGAAAGTTGACTATGCTGAGTGCCAAACTGTCAGCTGGATTGATCTGCCTGTGTATGGATGCATTCGTGGCCCCTCCTAGGTCACAATTCTGGGCTGACTGAAGGGGATGGTATAAATCCAACAGCCTGCACCAGGCTGGCCCAGCCCTGAGGTAACCACAGGGAGCAGGCAGCTGAGCAAGGGCAGAAAAATCACATTTTGGGGTTGCCACAAGATTGCTCGTTTTCAGGTTTGGTAGGTTGGCTGCACTTCCTGCCCTGTCAGTGCCAGACACTCTTTAAGGGCTGGCATTTGCCATGTCAGGCTTGGTCGCAGCTCATGGGCTTTCTTAATGGGGATGGAGAGAAATGGGCTGTAAGAGTGATCTCATCCCCCAAAGCAGGATCTATAATGGCTGATCCCGTTGTAGATGGGATCTACACTTTGCTCCTAGGGCCATAAGGGGGTGTTGGATGCTGAATTTGGTGACCTATCGTCTAAAAGTGGTGTCTGCAACCACATAGCCCTCCTCAGAGCAGCATTTTGGGGATGCTGCAGCCCATTCCACTTCAGCAGCCAGAATCAAAAAGTAAAAAAATACCTGTCCAGGTGTTGGGGCAGCAGCAGCAGTGGGACCCAGCTTATCTCCAGCTCAGCAACCACAGCCTCGGGTGGGTGTGCCCATAAATGTCAGATTTTCTTCCAACGGCAGATGGAAACAGTGGACAGGGAGAATCCTACCTCAGGGTCCTCTACTTGGCTGGTTCCAGGAACAGTTTTCCTAGCCCAAGCTGGCATCAGGCAGAAATCAGAAGCTTTTGCCTGATGCCCAGGTGCTCCACAGCTCTGCCCTGGCTCGGTGAGCTGAGGCAAAGCGGAGCTGTAGGGCCAGTCCCTTCCTGCCCCAGGCTGGCCCATCCTGTCTGGGAAAAGCCCTTCTGTTGGGGATGCCATTGACTGTCTTACCCACACCAGGAGCCACCAGAGCACCCTGAGCCCAGCGCAGCCACCAACCTGCAGCCACCTTGTTCAGGTGAAGGCAAGAGGTAGAGGACTCAGCTGGCAAAGTCCCTGCACTTCTTTCATTCAAGTGTCATGCTGGGACACTCAGAAAGTGGCTTTGTGCTGGCACCCAGGGGCTGTGCAGCTGGGAACACTTGAAAACAAAAGCCAGTAAAACCCAGCCCATGCTTGGCAGCTAATTTGGCTTAGTGGGAATTATTTGAAGTTAGCCCAGTGTGAGAGCTGGCTCTGCTCCTCCATCCATCACAGATGGGGACAGAGGGGAGCAATGGAGCTGGGTTACAGTTCACTTCTCCTGCCCACACCCTTGGGAGCTCTCCAGAGACACAAGGAAAACCTCCTCCCAGCTTTGGATTTTACCATGCTGCATAGTGCACCATTAAACAAGCATTTCACAAAAGAGCCCTATGCTCCCCATATTCATGCAGCAAGTTGAACAAGGAGGAGGTTTCTCTTTGGGCACAGTGACATCTCTGCCTGTGCAATAACCCCAGCGGCTCCAGCAACTGCAGGGCCTCTCCCTCAGCACAAATTCCCGTCATTGCCACATTTTAAGCATTTTCCCACCAAGGCTCTCAGTCTGTGGGTGCTGCATTAAGTGCTTGCAGTCCCTTGTTTTTGTAGCAGGCAGCACATTTAATTCTCACTGGCTCAAGCAATAAACCCCATTTATATGGCCCCCAGCTCTGCAGAGCAAGGCTGGGGTGAGCTGAGCTGCTGGGACACCTCTTGCTCCTTTCCCAGCTGTGTCCTTGCTCTCCACTGCTTCAGGGAGAACAAAAGTTCTTCCTCGATCCATGTGGAGGAGCTGCTCCAATTTTTAATTGGATACAGTCTGCTTGCTCCCATGTGGCCACAGGCACTGCTCAGAATCCTGGCTCTGCCTCCACACAGTGCACTGAGGCCCTTTGCCTTGCCTGCAGCCCGACTCAGCTGCCTCCCTCCAAAGCTGTGCATCCCTCAAAACTTTAGCACTGTCTTTCCCAATGGATGATCATCTCCACCAGCAAATGCTGCTGCAGAGAACCAGGTCAGGTGCTTCATGACTGCTGCCATTCAGCACTTTTTCTTGCTGGCTGAGGCAGGAACAGTGACCTGGTATTTTGTGGTTTATTTGTGACATGCTCAGGTTCAGCCCCACACTGTTCCTGCTTTTCTTGTAGGTCAGAGTCTACTCATCCATGTTTGGAAATAAGCAGAAATACCCACCTTCCAAGGAGCTGTGGACAAAGAGGAGATAATACTGCAACTGCAACCCTGTGAGTGTTGAGTGCAAAGGGGAGATTCATGCCCCTCATGCACAGCTCTTCAGCCCAACATGACCTTTGTGTTTTCCCCAAAGACCAATGCTGTTGACACATTTTTGCCTCACAGACTCTCTGAAGCCTCAGGTCATTACTACAGAGACTGTTGCCCCTCCATATTGCTGCAGCTTTGTGTTGCAGTTAGCACCTACCTCTAGGAAAAAAGGGCAATTTTCCAGCCTTTTCTCCAATCTGCCACCTTTCCTGCCTCTGCCTCCCCGAGCAGACAGTGCTGCTCCCAGCTTGAGGCCGTCAGAAGCACTGGGGACTCTCTCCCCCTTCTGTGGCCTCTGCCACCAGCAGAAGGACCAAATTGGACCTGATGCAAGACTAAAGCCCCTGGACCCTAAAATTAATTACGCTTCACAGGGTGGGATAATCACTGAAATGAATTCTAGGCTTTTTTTTTTTCCTCCTGATCAGCCCAGGCTGGAGAGAATGTTACCTGCAAAGTTTGTCCCAAGGTTTTTATGGCCAAACTCCTCTTTTTCTTGAAACTTAGAGGCACTATTTTGCAAGACACAGCAGAGGAGCAACATCCCATGTGCCATTGGTGCTTTCAGGATGCTGCTGTGGCTCCCAGAGTTTATCAGTTAACTCCCCGCACTGGAACATCAGTTTCCCACAGGGCTGCAGCACCCGGTGCTCCTTAACACCAGGGCACCCACAGCTCTGCCTGCCATCCACAGGGAAGCAAAGAGAAATAACATGAGCAGGAGGCATTTCTGCCTCCTAAGCAGTATCTCTAAGTATCTTTAACTATTGCAAAAGGAAGTAAACAACGATAAATATTGTTATCTTAAGGGAGGCTGTTGACACCAACACACTTGACTTTTCAGGCTGATTGCTCGCAGGGGTCACCAGCAGCTCAGCAGAGGGGCAGTCCTGCTGCCAAGGCACCATGACCCCCTCTGCTCAATTCTGCAGGAGACACTGCAAGGATAAGGGATGCAGCTGGACTTAAACAGTGTCTGAGTGCTGCTCAGCTGATTCACATTACAGATAGAAAAAGCTTTCACCAAAGATTTGCTAATAGAAAGTCGAAAGTGCCACCCCAGCAAGGCAAATTGTGAAACTGTGCCACCTCTCCCAACATCTATTGGCAGTGAAATTTGTTCTTTAACATTTACTAGTTTTGGCATTCAATGCAAATCAAACCCAACAGAAAACAAGTTTTTACTTGTTCCTTCATTTTTCTCCTCTTGCTTGTCCCTGAACTATTTTCCCCCATATTCTCTCTCCTTCACAAACCAGCAGAAAGCTGGGTCTGTTAAGGAATTTACTGCCTTGGTAAAAAAATCTGCAAATCTACATAAGCAGAAAATCTTGTCACATCACCTCACAAACTGAAAAGGAGAACTAAATGAAATCCCACTGGGATGCTCTGGCTACCTCAGTGTAACAAGGTTCAGCTTAAGCTGCTTGTTTCACTTGCTGCATAGCCTGGTTTTAATCCAATTTGGTTTGGGACACATGAAATAGCTGCTTTTCCACCCTCCAGGAAGTGGCGGGTACAGCCAGAGCTGAGCAAAGCTGGTTCTGCCTCATGTGCACACACCAAGCTGTGCTCAGGCTCACACTTTAGCACTGCCTTTTGTCATTACAACATTTTTGATTGTTTGTCAAAATCTCACCTGATTCACTACCAACCAACAGCCAAAGCACAATGGTTGGTGCTACAGTAGCAAAGTCGCCATGATGTGGAGGTAAGGGGGCCAGCTGCTTCCTCACCCCCCTGCCCAGCTTTTGCTCACCCCAAGGACCATCACAGCCTAACACCAGACCATCCCTGTTAGGAGGAGGCACGGAGAACAGCCCTTCTCTGAAAGCACAGCTCTGTGACTCCAGCTTCCCCCTCCCCACCAGCCACCCCCCTCACACCACACCTCCACAGGGAGCAGCAGGGGATGGATTGTTTCCCTCCAAGCAGCCACCACAGCCAGCACTGTGCTGTTCCCCTAGGCCTGCTTTTACAGGAATTAAAATTAAAGAAGGTGCTGCCTTGCAACAGCCTGGAGAAAAAAATGCAAAGAAATGCCCACGCACAGCTCAGAGCAAGGCCTGGGCTGCAGGAGCCACAGCACTGCCTGGCTTTACCTGTGGCCACACACCAGATTCACTACAGGAATTGCCAAGGGGCTGCCCTGCTCCGTGATAACAAAATCTTCCCAGAGACAGAGGCAGAAATAGCCACACAGTGGCTTCATGCCTAAAACACCAGCAAAACAGCTCAGCCTCTCATGACAGCTGCCCTGCACAGTGAAGAGACATGGATTTGTTTCTTCCTTCCATCCCAGAATCTGCCCCTTTGACTCCAGACAGAGATGAGCAAATATTGAATTAACACATTTGACCTTTTATCAGCATTCCATGCTGATGGCTTTCTGCACACCAGTTAGGTGTGTTTTCCTGCAGCCTGCTGCAAACCTGCAAGTAGGACAATGTTAAAAGGTTTCTTCACATATCTTTGAACATTTTCTCAAACTCTGGATTTGAGAACTGAGAAAGTGAAAGGGTCATCTTCCATTATTATTTTAATACCATCTAAGTTCGTATCTTTTATTCCCGTTGAGTTGTATAAAAGTAGAAATTAAGTGTTATATAGAAAATCAAAAACGAAAGGATTCAAATCAAAACATTTTAATTATTTTTCCTGTGTATTTTTAAAATTTTCCAAATTTCTTGCAGCAAGATAGGGTTGGAGTTGACTGAACATAAATGATGCCTCAAAGCAGCTGAGAACAGAGAGCATCCTGCTCCTTCTGTTTGAGCTGGCATTAACAGAGACCTCACAATGTCATTCTACCAGGCCTTATCTCCTGGTCACTGTTAAAATGCCAAAAATTCTCATGTCAGTGAGTTATTTTCAGTTTAAAGGATATCCCAGGTGTATGGCCTGACCCTTCCCCTCACCTGGCCAGAGCAGGATGGTTCAGCAAGGACTCCTCATTCACTAAACCCCTCCATTATTTCAGTCTCAAGCTCAGTGTGACCTGGAAGTGACAGAAAGCAGGAGAACACTCACCTGCATAAGGGAACGCTTGATTAGTTCACAAGACATGCAGTGTATGTCACTGAGACCTCTTTTTAAAGTACAGCAGCACCAATTTCATTTGATAACTACAAACACTTTATTCTTACAATATAAAAATATAGGAACAAAATACTACACATAAAAATATAAAGTTGAGATCTTCTCAGCCTCATTTAAGACAACCAGGATCACACTGTGCAAGCCCCAGACTTTCAAAAATAAAATTATCCTGGCAGTTGAAGTGGTGGCATGTCCAGAGGCAGAGGTGTGCCGAGGGATAACCTTCCAACACTGGGAATTTGTCTTGCAGCTTCCAACATCCTTGCAAGTTTGCTTTGGTTACACATAAAACAGAACCCAAGTCCTCCTTCATGGTCTGACCTGGAGATAAACATTGTCCCACCCCTCAGAGTATTTACAGTAAGGTGCTGAGAGCCCACCTGGCCAGCACACATCCCACAGGCAGTGATCCCACCCCACGTTTACACACACCAGTGGCTGCAGCACTCACACAAATACAACTGGAAGCTCTCTGTGACCAGCCATGAGCTAGAAACTATGATTTAGGAAGGAAAAAGTCAGTGAAAGAAAGCTGATGAAATCCCTGAGCTTCTACCCGTTCCTTAAAACAGGAAAAAAGCCAACTGCCCTCCCTCCAGACAACAAAAGCAGCCAGCATTCTTTTCCAAGGTTCTGGCTGTTTCAGTACATTCCTGTCTTTAAGAAGGACACTGTGGACTGCAATAGCCAACAAGGTAAGAATCATCTCCCTCCTCTTTACCTGTACTTCTCCAGTACCAGTTTCATTTTCCACAACCAAACTGTCCAAGTTTGCTTGCAGGAGAAGCAGGGAAAAGGGAAGGCAGAAAAGGAAGAAATTACAGTGCAAATTATATGCTCATGGAAAAAAACCCCAAAACATAAGAGAAAAAGGTTCTGTAGATTTTCTAAGCCTGTTCTCTCTACTGCCTCAAAACAGGGTTAGTCTTTGTCAGAAAATAACTTCCAACTGACCTTAGACCTTCATCAGAACATGGGAGTGAACTTGCTTTCACACTGTGTATCAGCAACGCTTGCGACATGCCAGTATCGACACCTTTTCATCACCCTCTAATCATGGCAGGAATCCACAAGAAATTGCACTGGGAGTCTCAGGTCTTCAAGTTTCTCTTATTTTATTCATTTGTAGAAGAGATTTGCAAGCCCCTGTGCTGTATTCACAGTGGAAAAAAAGTGCAGCAACACATGCTGGAGACATTCCAGGAATTATTGCTGTGCTGAGGCAGTTTGTGGAGTTTGACTGAAGAAAATTGACCAAAGAAGAAATAAGGGCAGGCCTAAAGAGGAAGATGAAAAAGAAAGGAATTGCTCCAGGCACTGGCACATCCTAGTTCCTGCCTACTGCCAGAAAGGTGCTGTAATGGATCCTGTCTCCTGTAAGCAGCACATGCAGGACTGAGAGGTTTTGTAGGGCTGATCAGCAGCATATTTGGACAGTTTGTGGCAGGTGTAGTTCACTGCCATTTGTAGATATTCACCACTTTCCCCGTCAGAGTAGCCAGCAGGTGGGTTTGGTTCACTTCCAAGGGGCAGATATCCAGCACAGGCAGGTAAGCCGGCAGCTTCTGCAGCAAGGAACCACTTCCAGCATCCCAGAGCTGTGGGAGGGACAGACAAGGTCAAGGACTGCAGGATTCTCCCCTCCCTTCCAGAAGAGGTCTTCCTCTCTCCAGGAAAGATTTTCGTCATGTTACTTACAGGACCCTTTCTCTACTTCCACACCCTGCTCAGATGGTCTTTAGCAGACTCACAGCACAATGCCATCCTGACCACCCTCTCTCTGACTCTTCCTGAGCTATCATTCAACCTATTGTCCATCCTCTACATCTGGGCTGCTTTTTCAAACAAAGGGCAATCCTTCTCCTCCTCTTCTCCATTATTCCTAAAGAGCCTGCACCTTTCCCTCACAGCACGTAGCACATGAGCTATACCACCAAGTCCGTTTTACCCCACTTAGAGTGCCCAGTTGTGCCAGTGTGCCCAACCCCATTTCTCTGAGGGACAGGTGGGCTCGCTGCCAACACACCTTTTGATGGATGAGGACCATAAGCCTCGGCTAAGATTGAAAGTCCCACTACCAGGAAGTTCCACCTGCTACAGCAGTATAGCAGACCACCCAACACCGAGTGTGACAAGACAATTCCCACCAAATCACACCAATGCTGTGACTGATGAGGCTTCTTTTCTATGAATTTTAATAAAACCCTCCACCATACTTCAAGAAAAAGGAGATACCAGGGCAGAATTGGATGCCTCATCACCAGCACACACAAAGACGCTCCCGTCATTCTCTGGGCTCTGAAAAATGGCATTTTTGGTCAGTAACTTGCAGGTGGGTCCAATATTGAAAGTCTGAACCAGGTTAGAAGAACACACCACATCTTCAGAGGCCTCTGTCAGTGGGCTGCAAGTCAGTTCCATCATCACACATCGCACAAGTGGGTTATTTTTACCTGTGTGATAGAAATAAAAAGGTAACCTTTAGAAAATGTATTCACAGACAGGCTGTAGGAATACCAACAGCACCACCCTGCAGCCGCTTCCTTTTGCCCTTCCTCAGCTCTTAGCTACATGCAGATGCTCACTGTTCTGGTGAGGGCAGATGCTGCATTCCTGCTGTGCCCGTGGCACCAAAGCTGGTGCTGAGCTCAGCCCACAGCAGTGAGTGGCACTGGGCAGAGCCCTGCAGACACATCCCACTACATACCAGGCCTGTACGTGGCGAGGCAGTGCCGTGTGTGGATCTCTGTTTGAATATCGATGCAGCCTCCAGGTTCCAGGGGCAGGTGATGAGGTCGGTAGGAGTTGCCAGCTTTGTGTTCCCAAAAGCAGGCTCCTTCCAAGGTCCCAGCCAATATTCCGCCATAAGGCAGTGACGCTGAGGCCATCCGGGGCAGGTAGGACAGTGACACCATGGGGCACCTGGAAGGGTGATTGGCTAGAGTCAGTGCTGCCAGCTGCAGCTCTGCTGGCATCCTGCTCACTGCTGCAGAGCTCCAGCCCCTCCAACTGCATGGCAAGGAAAGGACCTAAGCAGGCTATGAGATGGTCCTTCAAGCAAGGAACTCCAATGGGCATGTCAAGTATAAGTGTCAACTTAACTACTGAGCTTTATGTTTGACAGAAGCATCAGACAGCACACATCAGATAAGTGCAAATCAGTATTTGATTCCCAGAGTACAAGACAAGTATCAGAATCTCACACCTCCGTGTGATTTGTCATTTCCAAATTAAATACTAAACCTAGATTCAAACCAAATTCAGCTTTCCTGCTCATGCTGCACCAGTGGGTCCATTTCTGACACCTGTGTGCCTTAAAAAGAGCACAAGTGCTTGGCACCTGCATAAGTTATATATATACATCATATAACCTTATGAGAGACTTCTCACATCTGTGCTAAATGTGAATTTTTGTACAAAAGATGCATATAAACCAACTAAAACTATTGCATTTGCTGTGTGAAGTGGTACTTAACACATGCTAGTTGAGAGGAATGACAAATCCTTATGCCATACCTGGACTTCTGAGGGACCAGTTCTTGGACGTGAGTGTTTGTGTTTCTCAGATCATATATCATGATAGAGCCATTGACCAATCCAGCATAGACATAGTTTGTATCATCGAGACACCAGCAGCAGCTCCAAACAGGACGGCCAGCATTGTATGTCTGCACCACAGCGTTTGTTGCCAAGCTGCAGGAGAAAAGCAAAGTGTTGGCCACTTGCAGAAGCATCTACTGATGAGAAAACAGCATAATTAAGCAAATCTAGCTTTTTAAAGTCTTTAGACAGAAGCATCTCTCTTTAGACCAAATTCTCAATTAACTCCTTTACTCCAGACATGAATCTGGAAAACCTAAACAGAATAATCCCTTGGATATTGTCAAGTGATTTATAATTCTTCCAGGCCAATGCTTCTTTTTCCAGATTGATCTTTGGAGACTGGGAGAGGAAATCTCACAGCAGGGTCTCAGCTGCCTTACTGGCAAGAGAAAGCTAAGTTACTTTTCTGGAAACAATTAGGAGAAGTGACTCTGGTGTAATCCCGTAACACGGCATATTCTTGAGATCACAGGGCTCATCTCTTCAGATTACATCTCTCATTAATTACTTCCCCTCTTTTTACACAAGAGGAACAGTGCTTATGCCTCAAAAGAACCAATTTAAGCAAGAGTGAGACAGTGAGTGGGGCAAGGACAGTTGAAAGCACATTTACAGTGTTAATTCTTCCTTCCACAAATCGAGTTTCTAAAAGAGAGAGGAGTACATAGAGGGGCATAACCCAGACCAGCAGATGAAGCTGGTACTAGATCAGGTATTTGTAAAGGGCAGCTTTGTGAATGTAGGCTTTGCACACTGAGAACAGCACGAGACACAAGACAGCACATGTCAAAGTAACTCCAGATATCCTTTACAATATGGGAGTTTTCTTCATGGGGAAGGCAATTACACTCAGGACTCCAGAAAAACAATTAATTGCCCCCAGGTGAGCATTAAGGGGAACAACTATAATGACAGATGTAGCTGGGGAAAGAGAGTTTGATATCAGAGCAGTGACTGGGTCAAAACAACAGGACAAAAAAACCCGCAAACAAACTCACAGCGCTATTTTAAACAATTGCAAGCCAGAGCAGGAGATCTAAAGACATCTTGGATAATTCTTTTTGGTAGACTGACTATGAAATCAGTAACTAGGAAGAAAGATGACCAATGGAGGACTACTCATTCAGTATGAAGATGCTGCTGAAACAAGCACCTAACTCCAAGACATTCTGGATCAATCACAAAAGCAAGTGGATCACAAGATCATGCAGCCAACCAGGCAGTGAGAGGCAGATATGGGAGTCAAGTGTCTGAGCAGATACTCTGATGAAGAGCCACTCTCCAGCTTAAACCATGAAAAGAATATCAACCTAATTAGTTTGAAAACTGACATGTTGACTTCAGCATCAAAGACAGTTTTGTTTACTTATAACTAGCCTACCAAACATTTCAACATGGTTACAGGAAAGCAATATTCTGTACATTTTTGCTGTGGGATTAAGATCTCTTCATTGCTTGACTTGTGGGAAAGAATTGGAACTAATCAGTCATAGAACAGACAGCTGTCCTGCCCAACCTGATACTGACAGACAGATTGCACAAAGATGTTAATATAACTCAATAAGAATCAATCAGCCAATGAAGCTTTGAAGCAGTGTAAGATTAAGATTGAAGAGCAGCAGAGTGGCAAGAAAACACATTCATAGGCTGTAAATTCTAACAGGACCCGACACATTTTTCTCTGAGCCTCTGCATAATTAGTCTACAACATATTAGTTTAAGTCTCTGCTAGCTCCAGAAAGCCTCTAGCACATGCTCAACAATGCTGTTTATGCATTTCATATCCCAGATGAATTCCATCATCTGCAAGAAGTTTAAAATCTGAGAAGCCAACACCAGGCTGTGCAGAGAAGAAAGCGCCCAAGCTAAACACGCGTGTTTCTGCTTTGTGCCATACAAATTCCCACACTTCACATTTCCCTGCAGTAATTGAAAACCATGTGGACAGTAAATTTCATGTCTATACATTATGATACATTTATTCTTTCCACAACTTGGCCAATCCATGCTGAATTACTTGTTTTCCACACAGTTCTCTATACAAAAACTACCACAGAAAGGCAGCTCCATAACACCTCCACCTGTAAGATGCAAAGGCATCAATAAATCCTTCCCTCTGTTAGTTCCCACATGCAGGAAGACCACACAGACCTGATCTCATCTTTGCACTGTCTTTCAAAATGCAGAATAGCAAGTGCTGTAAGACCTTTCTAGCAAGACAGAACAAAATCCAGTCCAGGCTCTTGCACACAGCCAAATCCTACAGGGACAAGGCTCACCTGGTGAGTTTGAGAGTGCCATCCAGGGAAGCAGAGAGCAGCAAACCATCTGCTCGAGTGCCAAAAGCCAGGCCCCGAATCTGTTTGCTATGGATGGAGATGTACCGATTGCTCTTCAGGTCGGCCAAACTTATCATCTTAACACCACAACCTGTCACAGAAGAAGGAAAAAGCAGGTTATCACACAGCAGCAAACGCACAGAACTTGCTATTCTATGCCAGAACTACAACATCTGTGCTGAAAGCCTGTAATGGGATGAACATGTAAAAGTTATTTGCTGTTCTGGATTAGAACTACCACAAATCATTCTTTAATTCAAATGGTAACAAGGCTAAATCCTTAAGGATCCCAGCCATCAAGAGCAAAATCAGTATCAGTGTTATAATTCCTGTAACAAGACCTGCTGCTCTTTAGCCAGCTTCTTCAAAGACACTCTTGCACAGATAAAACCACACAGGGCAGGATTACATGGCTATTTAAGAGAACAAGTGTCACGGCAAAGAATGGTTACAGGTGAACTTAACCTGTGTGCTACAAGAGTCACCACAAAGCCTCCATTCAGAGATTCGTTCCTTGGCCTTAAATGCCAGAAAAATAAGGCTGGCTGAATGCAGAAAACCACTTTGTTCTGCTTAGATAAGGCACATTAACCTCAAACCCATTAACCAAATAAAGTAAGTTTCATCATTCAGAAAGCATTTTGCAAACAAACGCTCTCAGACTCCTAATGCCACATCTCTTGCCCTGAAAAAGCAACTGGCACTAGTCCAGATGTCAGGTCAGTGGCCTCTGGACATCACAGCGAGACAAAACCAGGGCTGCCCATGACTTCCAGCTTCCTATTTCCTCATTAGGAAACAGCACTCCTAGCATTCATATTAAAAGGGTTTTGTTTGGGGGTTTTTGTGGTTTTTTTTCTGTTGTTTTTTTAGTTTTTTCAGGGGGGTTAAGAGTATTGACAAACTAGCTGCATGTGGATCAATCCACCTGCAAGCTGGGGGACAGCGCTCCTCATTTAACCACTGGAAGCTTCTCTGCTTCTTTCAGAAGACCCACCTTTGCAAGGAGTACCAGATACACCTTTTAATTATTGTGGATATGGCACTGCAGCAGGAGAGCCAGAGCCCTCTGCTAGGATTCTGCTATAGAAGTGCCAGGGAGAACAAACTTCTTTGGTGGCAGAAGCTATGAGTGCAGGGGCAGAGGAACTTTGCAGAGTCTTATGAGTATGCTCAGTTTGCAAGGCAAACGCAAAAGTCAAGTGGAGAAGTGGGGAGCAGGGAACAAGAAAAAAAAGACAGTTAACATTGACTTATGAACCTCCAAATTTTAACTTGCTTAATTACCAGGAAAACCAGGATAATGTGGAGAAGGCTGTGATACCACAAGACAGCTCATTGAGTCACAGTATGCCATCACTCGGCAGTTCCCAGGCTCAGACACCGGAAAAACCTTTTCCAAGTGGTACTTGCGCTGGCTTTGGCTGGAAGGGAGGCTTCCTGGGAGGCAGGTGTGGGAGCTGCCAGGTTGGTGCAAGGTGCTCACATTCTGCTGGGCCACCAGAGCCTTCAGCTCCTGCAAATTAGAAACCCAGAGAGCTTTAATGCATCACCAGGGTGTAACCTTCTGTGCTATCTGCTCCAGATGCTCCAATTGTACTTGTTCGCAGATAAAAGGGTAAACATGGTCCCATTTCCATGCTGTTCCTGAAGTGCTACATTTCTAAGTGACCAACAGAAGCATTCAAATGCTACACAAGTTCTGGCAGAATGTGATCAAAAGTCTGTTACTGTATGTCTTATACCCTGTGAGAGAGGACTCTTGGGCAACACATAAAAGCCAGTAACAATTACCAGATCAATGCCGTTTAGAAGAGAATGAACTGCCAAGTATTATGTGCCTCTAAACCACAAGAGAAAGTCAATTAAAACCATTTTCCAGAATTTCCAGAATACCCTATAAAAAATAAAAGCCCAAGTTTCAACACAAAGGGCGTTGCAGGAAACAAGTCAGTCTATTTAATGAAGATGACCCTGTTCTTGTAAACCCTGGGCAGCAAATTCCAGGAACGACACCGCTCTCAAGAGCTTCAGTCCTGTTTTCCACCACCTCTGCCCCCCTTCTTCTCCCACCTCAACTGATGAATGCTCAAGGATGCTCAGCAAAGGCATGGCCAAGAACAGCTTCCCCAACCAACAAGGTATTTGTTGAATTCCTTTTTCTACAGATCTCATCAGGGGTGAGGTGGGAGTGCAGGTAGTGGCACTGGCACATTGCGAGTCACTTAAAAGTGCACCCTCCCAAAAAGCATTTTGACCACCTTGGAATCCAAGGTCAAAATCAGACAGTACAGAACCCCAGGGACATTGAAGACAGAGGGTATATATAAAGAAAATTGTTACTTGCTTTCTGTTGCCTGAGCAATGCAGATTATGCTTCAACCTCTATGTAATCTTTAAACAATTAAGGGCTACAAGAGTGATATTATGAATATATCCGTAATTGCAAGTCACACTCAATGCTGAACTGGCTTAACTCACATCGAAGCAAAGGCAGCAGTTTTCAAAGAGGCAAGATCAAAGATCGAGCTCTACATTATTAGTTATCAAGACCTGTAACTTTTGGAAACTGTTCAAGAGGAAAGCAATTCTGACACTTTACAGACATCTGATCTGTTTTGCATCAAGTGATTTTCAAGGGAATATAAATTTCTCAAGGGAATATAAAAATTTTAAAAAAAAATTGAAGCTGAAGACTCAAGATGATCCCACTAGAGTGAGCAAGACAAAACAACCTGGGTGAGGAAGGGGTGTGGCGGTTTCCAGGATGCTTCTTATGATGAAAGCTACAGCTTAGAGTAAGCAGTCAGTGAAAACACAGATAACTTAGATGAAAGTGACTTTTAATCAAGAACTTAATAAACTCATTATTTCTAAAAGGAGAAGGAGACCACCACCACTGAGGATCAGAAGAGATTAAAATTATTTGTTGCTGCAGGGACCTTCCAAAACTCTCCTTGTCACCTGCACTCAACATTCAACTTTTACACAAGTTATTAAAAAGGAAACCAGGCAATTAAAAACACAAGGACTATTAGTACAATGTTTACATTTAAACACCATGAACAAACCCAGCAGAATCAGGAAGTCTTACAGGAGGCACATTATCAAGGTGATTAAAAATGTTGCACTGTAGACAAATTCCACTAATTGTGCTCAAAAGAACATTCTGTGGGTAATGCAAAGCTACACTTTCCTTTAGATGCCTCGCAGAGTTTTCCTGATGCCTGGTGTTAACTAAGGGCCTTGAGGGCAGGCTCCTCTCTGCACATGCTATGACTGTTTTCCTAAATTTCAGCTTGCCTTTGCAGTGATGAATGAACAGTCACACAGGTGGGGGAAACAAAAGGCTGTACAGCAGAAGTCTTTCTGAGGAGCATGTGTCAGAACAGGAGAGCACAATGAATAGGAAAGGAAAACCACCAGCTGCCATAAATTCAGAACAGTTTTGAGTATTTGGTTACAGCCTTAATAGCTGATATGAAGCTTTAGGGACAAAGGCAGGTATCAGGTGTCACTGTGGCGTCTCCCACAGACCCCCAACAGAAGCCACACCTGCCACCTTGTGCTGCACAGCCCCAGTCCTGCATTAGAGAGAGAAACACAGAAGGACATCCTCAAGCTGTGGTGCAGCACTGCAGCCATCCCACCTCACACCTTCCTGAGGGTCCAGGTTCCAATTTAGACTAAGGGACATGAAGCATTTTTAACTGGATTCACTATAAGCAACAGCAATGAAATAACAGCTTTTACTAACCCAGACATCAACTGGAGGTGAACACAAAGATGAATAATTGTTATGCAATAAAACCATTAACCTAATTTTTTTCTAGAGGTATTAGATACACAAGTTTCTATTGATATTTTGCCATCCAATTTTTTTTGCATGTTCTGAAAATCCTATTTTAAAAAAGCTTATCCATTACATCAAGGAATATAAACTGATCTCTGCAAGGCTCCCAATTACATTTGCTTTCTTCTCCACAGCAGCTTGCAGTCTCCTGTCATTTCCCTGCCAGTAGTCCCTTTCCTGCTCCATACCCAAACACAGCTACTGCTTCCCACTTGCAAAAACGAATCTCCCACCCCAGCTGATCAGTGCTATTAATGCCAGAAGCCAGAGATATTTGTTAACTTTTATTGAAAACTTTGGAAGATTCAGGAGTACTGCAGTAGCTCACATCTGATTCCCAAGGTCTTTCTGCTCCCAAAGGAAAAACTTTAGGTAAAAGTAAGGTGTCAGTAGCATTGCTTCCAAAAGGCAAGGCTGAACCTGCCATGCAGGATGCAGAACACAGCTCAGCACAGCCCACACTCCAGGTTTACACATGGAAACAACACTGCTGAGGGCTTTCTTCCAGAGTTTTAGTTAGCTACCTCCTCTCAACTTCAAGTTCCTTTCCTCATATATTTTCATACAGCTAAATACTTAAAAACCATCCATTTCCAAGTTTCAATCCCATTAAATACTTCAATAACGAAGTACAGTGGACAAGATTGTTAATGGACAAGAGCAGGGAGAAAACACGTACAAACCTAAACAAAGGTCACAACTAGTGCCATGACAACTGCTGGGGCACAGCTGAAGAGCATTAGCAAGAAAAAAGGGGTTCACAATGACTTTTGGGGGGAGGTCCACACCCTGAGCAACCCAACCCTACATTGGAATCACCCTACTAGGGCTGGGATAGAAACATCCAGAGGTCCCTCCTAACCTGAATCTTCTATGCAAGTAATTTCTTTACTAGATAACTTCTCATAAAACAAGGAATTCATTAGGCATATGCTTAAAATACAACCAAACAACTTAAAGACTTATTCCAGACTTCCTGCTGGGTTTTTTTTTGGCTCCCCAGCAAATTGTTTTACTTTCAGTTTATTTGTAGTATAAACAAGCACCTTAAAATTGCTTCCAGCATTTGCATTAACCACTACAGGACAGTGATGAATGCAGTATAAATACTGAAACAGAGCTTATAGAACACAGGGTACTTAATCTTTATAACATGCAACTTCAAGTCAGTTAGACTGGATACTCTATCATTTAACACCAAATAAATTGCAGGAGAACATTATGGACCTGAAGTTTTATCTTACTTCCATTTTCCTTCAGCCAAAGTTTGAAGTGGACCAATTTTCTTATTAGTGCTGATGAGCATAAAGCTTCATGCAGGAATTTAGGTGATTTATAAAGCCTTATCTTACGTCAGACAGGAAAACTTCAGCAAAGAGGATGCTGTTTAATGTACAGACATGAACAGCCAAGGTTATAAAAAAATCCAAGAATAAAGAAAAGCATAAAATTAAGTGGGTTACTAGACAGTGAGAGAATAGATATCATCTACCTCATTTAACAAAAGGTAGCAAATCGGCAGTGAAGCAGGCTCATGGAAAAGCTAGCACTGGTAGAACACGTCAGCTAATTCACACTTGGAAACACCAGTGGAGTCCACAATTTACAGGAATCCTGCAAAAGCAGCTGGATGGGTTACAAAATATCTCAGTATTGTGTAAGTCAGAAAGGAAGCAGTTTAGCAACTGTTCATTTATTGTCAGTCATTAGGATTCTGAGGGGACAGAGGTGCCTCTCAGCAGCTGCTCAGCTCGTGGATACAGCCTCCCCTATTGACAGGCCACATCCCAGGGTACCAGAAGGTGCTAAACCAGAATGTTGACTGACCTTTTGGAAAAAAAAGAAGTTAGGTCTTTTTTTTGGTTTTTTTTCTCTTGATTTTGCAATTACATACCTCTTGACAAACTGCTTCTCAAAGGCTCTTGAGAACCACTAGTGATAGTAGGTCTTATTAGAGGTTTACTGTAGAGATTTTCAAAGCTTATTTTGATGCAACTACAAGAAAGATGAGGAGAGTAAGTCTGGTTCTGCATTACCTGGCCTTTCCAGGCACCACAAAACCTGAGGAGGAACCTGCAACATTAGCAGCCAAACAACTCTACTGCTAGGCTGCAACTTCAATTCAGTTTGAAACACCCAAAAAAGAAGTCAGTGTTATGTAGCATATACATGAAGATGCCAGCCCAAGATATTTACCAGCCCAGGATGATTCACCAATTGAGTTTGATGAACTAAACTAAATCTGCTCATTAAAACTGGAAGCCTGTGTTTTCTCCTCTATGGGAACATGCAAAAACAGGCTGAAGAGAAAGGGAATTCTTTGTGTATTAGTACCCTGAGACTCACCTGAACTTGCCTGCGGAGTTTGCTGCATTCATCCGTCAACACCTGGAGCTGGAGACGGCTCTGTGCAGATTCCAGCTCTGCCTGCCTCTGCAGCATTTGTGCCTTCTCTAGAGAACTGGAAGAAGAAGACAAGCAATCCTTAGGGCTAGGTATTATCCAGGGTGCTTCTCTGGGCTGTCAGCTCCCGTCCTCTGACTTCATCCCAAAACAAGTCCTGCTCAGGCAAGAAAACCTGGTACTGCCCTCATCCAGTGCACTCACTTTGAGATGTTAAGTTATGCAATTGTTCTGAATGACTCACTCAAGCATTGTTCCATAAGAACAACAGGCTTTCTCCTCACCCTCTCCAAAAGTATTAATTTAGTAGAGGAGAGTGAAAGAGAAATCAGGTTTTCTGTTCTTTCTGCCCCAGAAACACTTGAGCAAATTCTATATCATCAATGTCTATGTAATATACTGTGTCAGTAATAACAGCAAGTCATAACACAGCAAGATCTTCCTACCTAAAACTAATCTTGTACTTCAGGAAAATATATCTGTACCAGAAACAGAATGACAGAGAAATTATCTATGAATGCCCACTTATAAGCCACACTTACTACCTCACCTTGAGCCTAAAAGTGCACACACACCATTTAGCAGCAGCAGTTTTGATAACTTACTTGAACTCCTCTTTTATAGAGGCTAATATGAAGGAATGGTCAAAGCAGAGGAAGAAACACCAGCACTCATAAAAACAGCTGCACATTTGGTCTGTAATGCTGACCACTGCATTCTGCACTTTAAAAGCTGCAATATTCCAGTTATTTCAGTAGGGAGCTGTAGCTTGCCTAAGTATTTTCCAAATGCACAGGCCTAGCCTTGCATGTTCACAAAGCACAGAATTCTGTCATTTTCTTATAGCTTTTTCACGTGATTATTTTCCCTGCAGAAGAAACAGGTGAAATGCTGTATTTAAGCATCACAAACACATTCTCCACACAAGTACCCAGGCTGATGTTTTTTCTGAATGTGAAGAACAAACCCCACGATCTGTCTAATTGAAGGCTACGTGCAAACAATACTGATGCCTGCACACACACATCTGTGCTCTGCTCGTGGCTGTGTGCCACAAAGCAGCCACTGCCAGCAGCTCCATGACTCGCAGGCAGTCACTGCTGTCTGCCTCACAACAAAAACAGGAGGCAGAGGAGGAGCAGGGCAAGTGGGGAGGGGCTGCAGCGAGATTATGAGACACAAGCAGCAGTCAGACAACTGCCTCTCCATTACATATAAAACATAAACACCCAAATGCCTTCCATGCCTTTGAAAAAATCTTACATATTGTTTATTTTGCAGTGGCAATCCAGTTAAAGCAGCATGACCTTTCTAAAGGTACAGTTCAAACACCATCAGGCAGTGTCAATCTGGACAGAAGAGATTTTTCTTTTCATGACCATTTCTAATCAATAATTACTAGGATAGTGAGGTTTCTGTTGAAAGACTGCCTTGAAGAACTGTGGTATAGTTACAGACACGTGAAGAAACCCCAGTTAAATTCTATTCACCACAAGATTCAGAACTCTGATATCTGCAGCTTTTAATTTCAGGGTAGTATCTGTGACAACATCTTACTGAAAAGAAATGAATCCTCATTTTAATACTTGCTTTTCCTGTTTTCAATACAAAGTCTACATTAAAATTGGAAGGGGAAGTAGTCAGAGCAATGCTGGCTGACCTTTTGTACATAAAGCTACATGAAGAGTTTGACAAAGCAAGATGGAAAGTGATTCATATGAGAGACTGCTCTGCCTAATGAATGCAGAAAAGATGGCAGCAAAGGTCAGCTACTCACTCCCCTTGCATTCCTAACTATGCCTCGCTCTTCCCACCTAATGATGAATTAGCAATATACAGCTTTTTGGCATCAGCTCTGCATGTTCTCCCATAATAATATTTCAGGATACAGCACAAGATAGCTTGTGCTGTTTCAGGGCCACAAAATGCAAACTCAAGACTTCTGTTCCAAAAGAAAATTAAGACGTGCAACACAACAAGGCCTTGTTTTCTTCAGCCAGCAAAACTCCTGATAAACCCAAGGGAAAGCATAAATTGTTTTAGACAATAGAGGAAATTAAAGCATGAAGTAGAAGCCAGAGTGCAGCTTTCAGTGCTATGTGGAGACTCTGTACCTTCTCATGCGCTCCTGCTCACTGGTATCCAGCGCTTTCAGAGTGCGAGCGTACAGGACCACGATGTCAGAACGCTTGGCTTTCTTATTGCACTGAAATAAAAGATAAGCTCAGTTCATCCACAAGAATGTAACTATCCAAACTGTGCATCCCTGCGACTCCCGAGGTATTATACTGAAAAATCCTTCTAGCTTTGAAGGGAGGGGTTGTCTACTGGAAAACGAATCCACAAACATTTACACACCATGTTTGCAAGACACTCCCCCACAGAGACACCAGAGCTCTAGTCAGGGCTACAACAGCTTAGGTCACATATCCTATTGCTCCTTTAATAATCCACCTCCTTGCTTCCCATTAAATTTATTCTGCTAAGACACCAGCAATACAGCACAGTCAGGTAAGTTCCTGGGACAAAATGAAACAAAAATCAGACAAAGAGAGAGAAGAAAAAAGATCAAAACACCAGCCCAGTCTCTGGTTTGAAAACAGCAAATGCCTGTCCAACAGACAAGGATACAGGAACCCCCGAGTGAACTCCCAACTCTGTTATTTTTGTACTAGTCAAATCCTACAGGCACAAATACATAAAAGCATTCCAGTGTGAGTACAAAACACTGACATCCCACTGATTTCAGTGACACACAGCAAATCAGATATTTCAATTATTTTGTGCATCTAGCTGCAACCATTTAGTACTTTAGATTCGCCTTAAAAAGAAAGGATATTACTCTCCTCTCAAGTCAGGACATGCAGATGCCATAATTTCTTCCAAGCTTACTGTTTCACAAATACACTTTGTTGATCAGAAAGGAGGCAGTGACTACTTAGATCAAGTAACATCCACTGAACATTAAATTACTATGTGCACTTCAAATGCAGACTCCTCTATTATTTAGCAGCATGAAGATATCACAGGCAATAGTTTCAGATCAGACAACCCCCTTCCCTTTGTAAAGAACTGCCTTGCAGAGCAGTGAGTGGCTAAGACAGTTTTCCTGGCAGCCAGCAGCTGTCACTGGCAGGATCAGGAATGCTGCAATTTCACAGTAACTTGCACTCAAGCCACTTAGTATACAGAGCACTACACACAGCAACTCTGGGCTATTCAACCAGAGAACAGCCAGTCACAAAGGACAGCGACTGAAAATGAAGAGAAGGTGAATTTGCTGCAAGGTTCTCTCCAGAGTAAGTTCTACCGGGAACGTTTTAGTAACTGTATCAGTGGAAGAGAAAGCAGGAGTGAGCATCCCTTGTGAGTTGTTAGGGTTCAAGAAGAAAGCAGTCACAATCTCCAAAGAGTAAAGATGTCAGGCAGGTCTCTGAGAATTCAGTCTGGGCCTGGAGAGGGGAAAGAAAAGCTTACACAGAATTGACAGGGATAAGAAAAATCAGCTTTGGGCCTTCGCTATGGCAACGGTGATTCTTCAGGTTTAATCACAGCACATGTCAGCAGGAAGTTTCTTTTTGAGAGGAGGGAATCCTGCACAAAGCCAAGCAAGAATATGGGAGCTCTCAAAATGACAAAGCCAAAGAAACCCTTGGCTTCCAGCCACCAACTCAGGAAAAGGCAGAACTGAATCTTATTTACAAGATACTCATTGACCTATTTTTTGTCAACATTCATTCCTGGAGAAAAGGAGTAAGGAATAGAAGCTCATCACAGACACAGAGAAGTGTAGACCTCATCGAAAGAGATTAGTGTTAACCATGGAAAGAAAGCTGAAAAGAGCTCCATCAAAAGCTGATTTACTACTTGCAAATAGATATTGAAGGATGCAACTTGGTTCTCAGTTCACTCTCTGCAAGTTTCCTAAACACCCTGGTACTCCTAACGGCTGCAAAAGCAGTTCAAAATAGGAGATTAACTGACTGAAACTAGACTAGATGACCTTTAAAGTCTCTTCCAACCCTAATCTTTCTGTGTTTCCAAAACAGTTCTCAGGCAGATTTCTTGTCCAATAACATATTCTTTAGGGTTAGTTAATTGCTTCTAGGAATTTATCTATTATTTCCACTCCAGGACTATAGTGGGGTGTTCTGAAACCGTTTACAGGTCTAGAACTTGCAGTCTCAAAATTCTTTATCTCCTACTCACAATGCTCTACTTCGGGGAGAAAACACAAGCTACAACTCATCCTTTAAAGCAGTGCTAGTTGTTCTTGGCCTACTAACATCAAAATACTGGTGGGTTTTGTTATGTTCATGAAGCACAGTTAGAGTGAGACTCCTGCAGCAGAAGTTACACAATAGCAAGTGGACATAAACACCCATTTTACCTGAGGGCACTTTGGTGCCTGTCCCTTGAGCCACCTCTCAATGCACGTGTAGCCAAATAGGTGCCCACACCGCAGTGCTGACAGACGGTGGTCCCCGGCGTTGGTCCACTGCTCAAAGCAGATTGAACAGGTGTCTCCTTCCTCCTCATCCAGCTGTGCTACAGGAACTGAGGGCTCCACTTTCTTTAGTGGAGTTCTCTAGGATTAAAAATTATAAAACCAATATAACTGTTTTAGAAAATGCAGCATTCATCATATATAATCTGTCTCCAAAAGCATTTAGTTTACCTTACCTGCTTTTGCTGGGCTTCAGCCTCTTCATGACTTCCATGTTCTGCAGAAGCTTGAGACAAAGTCTGAGGTGCCTCTGCTTGGGCCTGACTGGAAACTAAAGAGAGCAATGCTTAAATGAACTGATACCTAATGCAGGGAAAAGGAGTTCTTCTGCTTTGATGGGAAATCACTGGGGCACAGGTTAAGCAGTGCAACAGCACAGGTTACACACAAAGTTTCAGATCAGTGCCCTGCAAGCCCTTCTGTACATCAACAGTAGTGATAAAAAACTATGTTTTCTTTTATGAAAAGTGACAGAACTTCAGTAAAAAGGAGAGGTCTTTTAAGGACAGCATTTGTTAAGAGAATTTTCTGACCTGCACGAAACAGACCTGGTCCATAGTTAGGCTGATGTAAGGTTATATCCCTGCACCATTACACCCTGAGATAAACAGACACCAATATGCAGAAGTTGCTTTGCAAAGGGATCTAAGCACGCGTATTTCATGTGCCAAGAAAGCAGTTCCTGTATGCTGGCTGTCCAGTCACTCTGACTTAAGCAGTTTTCCAGCTGGTAATTGCCTGAACTACCAGCTCTGCTGGGCTGTGTGTTTTTGTGGTGGGCTCTGTCTGTTGAGGCACAGGCACACAGAACTGCTATGTGTGTATCACCACCACTAACACACTAAGCTCCTCTAGCCCCTCTAGCTCCTGACAAAACAAGTTATTCATCACATTTAGTAATCAAGACAGGTATTTTCAATCCAGTGGAGGTGTCACCTAAACCTGGCTAATGTCAATAAAGTTTTCAGCCTCTGCATGTCTGGGCTGTAAGAAAAGCCAGTGGCTTATATAAGCAACAAGGGAATCCCAGAAAATCCAGCAGAGAGCATATGTTCACACAATATTGTACAGCACTTAACAGCTTGAGCTCCTGTCACATGTAAGACTAGCCCAGAATGGATCTGTTCAAAAGACACCTCATAGATGTACCCTTAGAAAAAAGGTAGGCTGTCCAATCAAAACCAAAACTGAAGGCAGAGAGTGAATCATAAGGACAGTCCTTAGAGACTGAAGTAGAAAAAATAACCTTGCTCTTGTATTCTCTGGGCACTAATAACCTTGACTAGCAAGTAAATTATTTGTCACTCCTACATAAACTGTGCATGTTCATCACAAACAATGTTACTGAAGTGTGTGGCAGCCTGTGAACATGAGTTTGGATAAAGAATTGCAGTCCAGAAAAAGATTAGGAAAGACAAAAGAAAAATGTGCCTCCATCTTCTCAGCTAAGTGTCACAAGGAGTCACAGGAATGAAAAGAAAATTCTCAATGGGAACAGACTAAAATCTCAAATAATTAAAAAACACTGAATCAGACCCTTCTCTAAAAGCACTGCCGATCTCCAAACTGGAACCTGATGTCTTCAATAATGCTCCTTGATAATATATAATGGCAGAAGCATGGCAAATAATAATCTCTAAATTTGAAGTTATAAATAATCCTGGAAATGTTCAGAGTAAGTAGCAGCCTGCAAACATCAAAAAAGAGGGTATCTAGCATTACAGTAGCAATCACCCTTTGCTGCTGCTGCTCTTGGGAACTGCTTGCCAGAAAGCTGTGTGGCAGCAACCTGCTCCTGTCAACTGTGGGCACCGTGATCTCTGAGCACCGTCTGTTGTGGAGCTCCAAAGGATTTCCCTGCTGAGTTTTCAAACAGGAAGGAGAGTGTCTGAAACACAGCTCAAATACAGCACAAACCTCCTGAGCTCGCTGCTGGCAGTGTCTCCTGGGCTGGAGGTAACAGCAGTGCTTCAGCCTCTACCACCTCCTCCTCTTCCTCAGAAGTGCTGCTGTCAGAGTCACTCACTTCTACTGTTTCGTCTGGGCTCTGTTCCTGGTTGTCCCTCGCAACATGAGAGGCCTCCAGATGTGGAGCTGGTCCTGCAGGTGTCCCCTGAGTCCTGCTGAGTTGAAAGTAATGGTCCAGTGCTGCCCTGAGTCCAGAAAAGCAATAAACAAAAGGCACAGTTATTTCAGGCAAGGTGATTTCAGGTAAGCTAAAGACTTGGCATGATTGTTTGCAGTAAAATGCCCAGGCTTTGACTGCAACAGGAAGGTATCTCAGTTATTGTCAGACCTTCTCTGGTAGTGGGGATATCCCATACAATAGCCCACTTTGTGAGCAATCAGCAGGATTGGCAACAACTAGTTTTGCTCAAATCAAAGAAAATCTCATTTCAACAATGATATTGCCTTCTTTTGGGGTGGGGTGGTGCTGGGGTTGAAGAGGAGAAAAGGAAAGTAGTATCATTCACTGACAAGCCTAAGGAACTCCTAATCAATCTCTCCAACCCCACGTCAGTCCTGGTTCCTGCAGCCACTGGTACTATAAAATGCACAAGGCTTGTATTAGAGCCTCATTTCATTGACTGCTCTGTGCTTAGTCTTTCTACTTTTCCTCTGCTACAGGAACTTCATGCCTGGATAGAAACATCCTCCCTGCTCCCTCCATCAGTTCAGCTATCATCTCAATTATCCTTCAGATTCAAAGAGTTCTGGGGTTGCCTTCTAGCTCCGAGAACTACAGTGACCTTCACACACAATCTGATGGCAAACAGTACAGTTGCTTTTAATCAACTGGGAGGAGAGGAGCTGTTGGTCTCACTAAATTTAAAGGCAATGCTTCAGTTAATTAACATTTCACCCTTGGCATTTACAAAAGCTACAAAGATGAGACCAAAACCAAACAAATCAAAAAGTGGGATTTTTTTCTGGCTGGAGAACATCTCCACTCATCACCCTTTTAATCCATTGCAAATGGTATTAAACACAGAATATTTTTTCTTAGTCTGAAAAAACACAAGGATGGTGATAAAAAAAAAACCACAAAAATAAGAACAACCCTGGAGGAAAATATCGTTTTGTATGTTTGTCAAAGTTTCTGCAGCAATTGTCACCAGAAAATGTAATCAGGCAGTCCCCAGATCAGAGGTGAAATGCAAATCAGAGCACAAGCTCCAGTGAGCTAAATGCTGGCTGGAACAGCTGAAAGTCAGCACTGCTGCAGGAAGCACTGGCAGGAATCTGACTGTGCAGGGCGAACGGTGTGAGTAGAAGCTCTGCAAGCAAAATTGAAAGCGTAGAAAGGCTCAGGAGTCAACACCACCATTGCCAACGTATGAAATGGGAGGATTCAATTAATAAAAGCAAAGACTCCACCAGAAGGGAACAGAAGTTGCTGTGCTATTACTGAGCTTAAAAGTTAGGAGAGGTGCCCTGAATCTGGCCAAGGCCACACACCTGTGCTGGGCTGGGCTCTGCAAGCTAGGAAGAAAGGCAGTTTTGAACTGATGCTGAACTTGATCAGAGTACAGTTCACACTCAGTTTCATCTCTGCTTTACCTGGTGCTGACTGTTCTTTGGGAACCACCAGTTCCCTGTCGCCTGCGAGCTCTCGTCACTTGCGGGCGCTGTGTGAGCTGTGGCACAGGCAAAGGCTGGTTTGGATCCAATGTCCCTTGTCGCCTCTGCAGCCCCCTGAGGGCAGCACTCGGCGGCGGGTCAGGCTCCGCAGCTGCTTCCCTCGTTGTACCAGGGTTTGGTGTGACAACAGCGTCGTCAGCAGGAAGAACTGCAGCGCTGCCTCCTCCTTCCCCGAGCACGGGAGCATGGGAAGACAGCACGGCATGACCAGAGGGCTCTGCGGGAAGTGTTCCGAGGTTCTCCACTGGGTAACCAGCTCCTGTCTGGAGATCAACTTCCATCTCTTCTTGAGCCATTTCTGCAAAGATTTGGAGAAAACTAGTGCTTATTTGCAAGCATGCACCCTACGTCTAACCTGATGGTAGCAAGAACCAGGTGCAGTAAGTGACTACAAAAGCCTTTAAATTCAGAATTGACAGAAAATTTGTCTTTTTGCAGCAGAGCAAAACCACCACAAGTCAATACATGTACATGAGCTGGACTAGCAGGCAGCAGCACCCTGCGAGTCCTGGGCTCAAAGCCTTTGGTTCTAACACCAAAGCCACACTGCAAAATAAACTTAAATAAGCATTTGGATGAACATGGAAAGAAAGTTTTGTCGCTGGTATCGTTTACTTGCCAGTAAATTCATGGGTATCTTGGAGAAGAGAGTTTGGAAACAGTTGAGATACTCTCCCTGGTGAGCAGCACAGGCACACACAGATAGAGCCAGAAACAAGTTCTATGGCACAGTCCTTTCCTGCACTGCTCAGAAGTTTCTCTGGATAAAATTCCCTTATAGTAACAGATCACTGCCACCCTTGCCCACAGCTCACTGAACAGCCCTTTAGGTACTCACCAACACCAGGCAAAGCCAGAAAGGGCATCACAGCAGAACCCACGACTGAGACATTATAGGAACTGAGTTACCTACAGCACAACCATTTGTGGATCCACATCCAGCCCGAGGCCAGGTAAACATGAATTTTGCAGTTGTTAAGGACGGTTGCCCTGCCAGCATCTTTGGGGTGTGGATTTTAGGTTACCTCCTAAACAGGAGGACTACCTTAGGTTTTGAAGAAAAACAGAAGAGAGAACAGTCTGTGCATTATTAATTCTTATGCTGTGTCAGCCACCAAATTAGAGCCCTTCAGTCATTGTTCTACAGGCAGTCTGGGATGACCCACCCTTGAGGGAAGGAAGTCTTACAACACAAAAGAGTTCAAGATTATTTCATTAACTGAATAAACAGATGCACCAAAAGGCCACAGAAATCCTTTATTGGAAGAGATGTGTGGATTAAATTGTGGAAGTTGCTGAAGGTAAATCACATTCTCCAAAAGAACTTAAGCAATCATAAACCTGAAAGGCTTTGGGAATCGCAGACCTTTAGCATTATTTAGGAGCCCAAAGCACACACCAAAACTCACCCAGCTAGGTGCTGGGCAAATAGAGCAAAGGCTGCTTTTAGTACCAATAATAGCTATAAAATTTATACAGGAATTATTAGAGGGGGGTGTACTAATGCTCAAATATTTTTACAGACCTTTTAAGAAATTCTAACTTATGAATCACATCTTATCCTAATTATTAATTCAGCCTAAGCTAGGCCAAAAATAGGTGTTAAATGCCACCTCCCACCAGAACAGCTGCATGGCCAAGATACGGTAATATTCTACAGTCAAGTACTGCTTCTCTAGCACTGTGCTCGTGTTTGTGATAGAATTGCCACCTATAAACATAAACCTCCCTTGATTTTCACTATACATAAAATGTTAAGGGGTTGGAAGGGATCCTAAAGTCCAGGCAGGGACATCTCCCACTAGACCGGGCTGTACAAGGCCTGATCCAGCCTGGCCTGGAACGCTTCCAGGGTTGGGACATCCACAACCTCCCTGGGCAGCCCGTGCCAACGTTAACTGAGAGACTTAAAAAAACAACAAAGGCATTTTCACCATTAAATCTTGTAATTTTCCCGACAGGCGCAAAGGCTCCCTGCGGACAGGCAGCTGCACACCGGGCAGGGCCTGGGGGAGCCGCAGATGGAAGGTGTCCCCAAACAGCCCGTCCTGGGCCCAGATGCGACAGTCGAGCGCTCCCAGGGCCGGGACAGCGCCGCTGGAGGCTGAGGCAGCAGCTCCCCCTTGCCCGCACCTGCTTTAACACAGGTAACCAAAACCCCACCCCAAACACGACCCAGACGAAGCACACGCTGCACAAGCAGGGCTTTACTGCGGGCTATTCACAGGGCTCGCGTGCGACAACGACGGACCCGTCACACGAGCGGAGCGGGACAGGCCCCTGCGGGAGCCGCCGGCAGGCGGGGGGAAACGAGCCGCGCCGGGGGAGAACGAGGCGA